>JAZBGY010001188.1:0-26948 GCA_037414755.1 Lydus trimaculatus | reverse complement strand
TATAGAAAATTGAATTAGATTTCATTCAACAAAAAAAAAATATATATTGCAATTACAGTATTTGATATAGACACAAAAAGAAAACGGTTACAGTCGTATTTAGTTTCCACATTTTCTAAAAATCCGTCTTTCGTGCAAGAGGAAAAAGTTGTTTTCCGATTCCGGATTACGGTTTCTCGGATCGTTATACCAGTATTGTGTAAAATTCTGATAAAAAGTTAACATTGTCGCGCGAAAGATTACTGTTTATAGTAAAAGGTCTGGTTGAACTTTTGTAGTTTGATGCGAAATAATCCGGGATCAGTAGAAGTTGAATAGAGTCAAATATGAAATCTGTACGCTTTTAACACAATCAACGTGCAAAATTAAAGACTAATTGCGTTATATTTTGCAAAAAAACAAATACTAATCCGGGATTTTCGTACAAAACTTTTGACACGCAACATTTTTAAGGATTTTCTCCTGTTGTTATTGTTGTTGTTGTTGTTGTTGTTGTTGCTTCCATTATCAAGAAAATGAAGATTTAGATAAAATCAAATTTCAGTCATCTGCTTTCAACCATACACCCATCCCTGTCTCATATCCAACTCCCAAACCAATTTTCTCCGACATCCTCTTATATATTTTTTTCGTTTGATGTAACCCAGATGCATGTGAATTATATTTTTTTTTTCTTTTACCTCTCATCACAGAGAAATTTCGAGATAGATTACCGGTAAAAAACTAATAAATCTTGACAGATTTATCCAACATTAGCAAATTATTCTTTTCTTCTATATTTTTTTTTTCTGTCTTGACTTATTCTCTTTTTCTTGTACTTGAAGAAATTAAATTAGACTAATTTTTCGTCCATTTTTTTTTTCGTCTTTGATGCATTAGTTCTTTGTTTCGTTTCTTTTGCTTTTATATTGAAACCTTGAAAATACCCTCTTTTTTTTCCATTTGTATTATATTCCATGAGCCAATTTCCACGAATTCTCTACTTTGACTGCTTTGTGTGTGTGTGTGTATGTTCTGATGATACGTAGAGATGCATATAAAGCTTATCTTGCCCTCTTACATGCAAATTTTATTACAACTTGCCCTCTTTTTTCGTGTCTATATTCTTGCAGTTTCTATAAACATTTTAATGCAGTCAAGTTTTTGTCATCATTGTTACAGGAGAACGGAAAACAAGGATACTAAATGATGAATATTCAAAATATTTATATGTTACTGGTTCGAATGTTGTTATGGAAATCACGGGTTTTCCAATATCAGTATATGGACAATATTTGCAAAATATCATTATTTTTTCCAAAAGTCTCTAAACAGATCATCGATTCGCTGTAGGTAATTTGCTAACAAATAATAGATGAGTTAGTTCTGTATAAATTATGATAGGAGTATTTGAATTTTAATTGGACAAATAATAACGTCGATAATTAAACAATAATTAATAATAATTCTATTTATTTTGGAAAAAAACCAATAGATTTATTCAGTTTAATTATTTCGTTTCGCTTAAACGTCAATGTCCATCAGTGGTCGATATTGATGCCAGACCTACCCTGAAACCATGTTTTAGGTCACTTAACCAATTGCATAAGCCCTTACAACTGATATGAGCTAATCTATTTATGGTTAGCCAATTTTCCGATAAGACTCACTATTACTATTTATCAACAAACTGATTGAGTCATGATTTAAAACATTATCCATTTCGTTAGATTAAATCTAAAATTAATCCTAAAAATCAAAAGTTCTCTTGTGTGTAGCTACCCAAAAAAAAAACGTAACACATTATTTAATGTAACCACGTTGGGAATTTTCACAAACAAAAAAACTTAATGGATAAATCGGAAATGGACGTCATATTTTATATATAAATGTCAAAACTGGGGGGTTAATTCAATATTAAACAAACACTTTTAATGGTAATATTTGAATCTATATTAAGGATGTTTTATATTCAATTATTGTAAATTTCCGATATAAAAATGATATAATAGCAACGTTAATAAAAAAATAAATAAAATAGTGGAAAAAGTATATGAATCGGATGTGGTAAATTCATCCAGTAAATTTTCCAATAATGCCGTTTTTTTTTTCGTGATTTCTCTGAAACCACGCTCATGTAACTTAATAACCACAAAAGAGAAAAGTGAACAGAATTGAACGTTTCAGAACGGAAACAATATTATAACTAAACTATCGTAAATATTGGTTTTTCATGGATGTGTTCGTACAATAAAAATGACGTATGCTTGAAATATTGGTAATTATATTGACTTATTGTAGTCGTTTTTCTTTTCGGTTCGATTCTGGATAGTTAGCCAACTTTCATAGAATTACGGTTTTATAAATTAAAAATGTTCAATTTAAATTATAGTAGACGCTCTATCTTCAAATTTGCATCGAAATAGTACGAGAACTTAGACCAAAATCGATATTGGTACTATTACAAGTTCCAAATAGAGCCAATTCCCTTCGGACCCTTTCGGTGTAGGGATTAGCATTCGAGATAAAGACTCCACAACTACACACAGAAATCCAATCCAACGATTTACCCAAAAGCAATCAGATCCTCCTGGTATCAGTCTTCATTATTGGTGGAATATTCAGGAACAGACTTCCATACGGAAGAAAATTCTTTGCCAGTTGAGATCCGCAGTACTTTGCTTTGGTTTACAATATCAGATTAACAAATAAACAGAGCAGACACTACGCCTTTTAAGGGCGTCGCGACAACGGATCAAACTAATATTGATTTGATGTCTTAAAAAAGGTGCAGTCAAACTTCCTTAAATGTCCCCAAAAAGCAGTAGTTATCCTCACAAAACGCTCGAACACTAGATTAAAGTTCTGCAAGGAGCAATATCAGTGACATTGGTTAACTTTTGCGGCGATACACAACTTCTTATTTTTCAACATAATGCTAATTACTTGGAAATTTTACGGTTAATCACGGAATACGACACTGTTTTCAAGTCCCCATTTAGAGAAAGCCCTGCAATTTTCGCAAAAGTAGTCGACTTAATGAGTATCCATCGCACGAAATTCTTTTCTTTGAGTATTGATTCTACATAACCGACACTTCCCACCACTGTTTTGATCTTCCCAAACAAATGTGGCATTAACATGAAAAACTGAAGTTTAACTATCTTTTTAGCGTAGCAAACTCCTTCGCCGTAAAGGGGTTATGCTCGATTGCAATACTTTACATTGCTAGAGACTTCCTTGATATTCTCAAAGATTTTTTTTCTGTCTTATTAAAGTTATTTTTTTTTTAAATATTTGTGGCTGGTTGACCTGCACCCTTTAGTAGTTTTGCTCATTATAATGCAATAATTCCTCCCAACCGCTAGCTCCATGGAGGCGCTACACAGGGGACAGCAGTCAGCTGGGCTTTCGGCTACAGCCACCTAAGAGAGACTACGATAAGGATGGTGCTTTTTAGTTCATTTATCCATTTTGTTGGTAGCAAAACATGTAAAATTATGTGGAGGATGGAGGGTGGTTTTTTTTCTGCGGGATTCGATCGTTTATTTCGTCTCCTAGAACAGTCTGGACGATCCCGATCTTATCGCGGCAGTTTAACAAAAATCTGATAAAATACAGATTCCATATACCTACCTTAGTTAATAAAAACTACAATAAATTGTTTCTATATGGTATGATTTATTGTAGTTATCGAATAATTGAACTAATTTGAATGCATCTAACATAATTTAGTTAATTTTCTGAATTTAATCTCGACCACATTCTAACCAATTTAATTAAAACGCCTTCTATGTAAACGTGGACTTGTAAAAGAGAACAAACCGAAATTTACGTGAATCACATATATTATAATACACATACATATGTATATCTATCTATAGATATATAAGTGTAGCCACAATTTCAATTCATCGATTTCCCATTATGTTCTTAACCAACATAACTACTATTACTATCATTTTATGGATAGTGGTTTTTATGTATAATCCTACAATATAAATTTAAATCGAATGTCTATTGTCAATATTCATATTTCCATATTTTCAGATCTAACATAGTGATTGAATCAAATCTATCTCTTATCTATGTGTAACCGAACAAACTGAAAAATTGAAAAAAGTTAGTAGTTTGGGATGTCCGATAAACTACTCTAGATTTGACTATAAATTTATTACACAATGATCACTATTTCGTTAATAGAATTGTTGTGGATTGCAACAACAACAACAACAACAAAAACGAGGAAAATAAAACGAAAAAGTCGATGATGTTATACGGACAGTGATTGTTGTCGTTATCGGAAATAACAGAAATAGAAGAGAATATAATCGGACCAGGTGTATGTAGACGGTAAATGTCACATTCAATTGACCAAATATGTGATCCGTAATATTTATTGAATTCCATTAAAGTTAATTATTAAACAAAAAGCGTTGATTATGATATCTCTGTTATGTATATTAATTAATTAATATGATTTAGTGATTATTATTATTATTATTATTATTATTATTGTATGATTTGGTTATTTTAAATTTAAATTAAATAATAAAATTTACAACAATTACAATGAATTTAAAATAAAAATTAATTTCAAAATAGCAAATTGCGTGTTTTTATCAACGTTGACAAATTCGATACAACAACAACAATTTTATGCAAATTGTTTAGTTTAATTGTTTTATAATTGAACATATGCGTGAAATAAGATTATTGAAACATTCATTTTAGTATTCTCATAAAATTCAAAACAACTCTATTGAAATGTTTACATTACGTTGTTATTTTCTCAAACAATCTTTATCGCCATCTGTATCTTTAAGGTTGTTTTACTAAAATGCGTATACTGCCAAATGTTAAGCGCGGAGGATGATACGGTTGCTTAATATGCCAAATGAGAAGATTCTGGATGCATCCGTACATTGAATTGTTAATTATCTGTAGTAGTCTTTGTTCATTGACGGCGAAAATCGAAAAAGTACCCAATCAATTTTGCAAGCGACTAATGTTGCCGGTTTCTTGGTGATTTATCGTTAACGCGTAAGATACCGCTCAATGACTGCGGACCTCATGTATAAGAATCCTACTACTGCATATGCAGTAGTAGTTATATGACGCCGATCCTATTCCACTTTCGAATTTTGGTGGATGCGCCGGGGTGCCTTCCCGTGCAAAATTTGAAAATTTGGTGAAGGCGCCACGCACACGCGCTAAACCTAATATGCTTTTCGCGGGAAAGTACCCCAGCGCATCTGCCAAAATTCAAAAGTGGAATAGGAACGGCATCATATAACTACTTTCAGTAACTCTCAAAAGACTTCTAACTATCTACTTTAAAGTTAAAGTTTACAAAAATAAATAACGGAGATCTCGATAGAGATGAAGATTTGCTTATAACATTGGTTGTGTCTTCTGAGTAGGTGCCCTTGATGGCAATCAGTGTGGCCATCTATAATTTTTAAAACATAAAGAATAGTTATTTGTATAAATCGTCTAATATAACCTTTCGGCGATCAAAGTAACCAATTACCGAAGCGATAGAGAGCATGCGACCGCCATAAAAAGAAGCCGTCTAGGGGTAGAAAAGTGAAATTGCATGCAGTAAATGCACTTATTCACTACTGGCTTTTGAACACTTTTCAACCTTCCCAGATTGCGTTTTCTTTATTTTACACCAATTTGCCTGATTTTGATTAAAATGCGTTTCATAGGACCGATATGACTAATGGCGATAATTTTCAGAAATCGCAAGTGTTCTAATGAAGGTTACAGGTCTACCTTCGAGGCATTGATGTTGATTCTTTTTTTATAGCTTTGAGTTCTTCGCTTCCCGACAAAATATCCTCTGATTATATGCTGAATTACAGCTGTTATAAGTTGCTGCTAATTTCGTGACACCACAACTACATTTGTATCGATTTCCAAGCTGAATGTCTCGAAAATTCTTTTTGTTTTGGGAGGTTCGTGTGCGTCAAATAATAATTTTACACTGAAATGTTTGGCAGTCACAAGGTTTTGCTTCTTACACAAGAACAGTTGTGTGGTGTTAAAATATTGGACTATTGCTTTACAATCGGCTAAAAGAGATTTGTGTATCAATTTGTTAAATATTCAATACGGTTTCCAAAGTTTTAAAGTTTAGTCAGTTAAGGCAAAATTCACTAGAATTAGAATTTATTTTAATTATTCTATAGTTAATCTGTAAATTGAGTGATCTTAACATTTCAACTAACGTAAATTTGTACTGAAACTGGAATATTTCAACAAAGTTAAATTACGATACGTCAATTACATTGTCAACAATCGATTAAATTTTAAATTTGAAGTATTATAGCGGATTTGACATGTAACTGTTGAAAATCACTAAATTAAAGAATAAAATTATTAAAAAATGAACTGTTGAAATCTTGACAGATTGTACGAAAATCGCCAATAATCAATACTAATTAATAAAACAAGCTTTTCAGACTTTCAACGTCTTCAGTTTGACTTAACGAACATAAATATTTATCAGATGAAAAACGATCAGGGGTCGTCCATTAAAGGTCCAAAATAAAGGCAGTGAAAGTTTGAAAAGTGTGATTTATTAATAATCATCAATTCACAACTTTCAAACAGTAAGCAATGGTATTCTAAAATCAAATATTTATCATCTGGCTATATTTAAAAGTTTGGACGGTTTCTCTGAATAACTACCATATTCTATAGTATATACACAGTAATAGAGATGAGGATGATGGTTTGTCATACTTGCTGAAATTAATGTGTGGGATTTCAGTTGCATAATTCAGGATTTCGATCAATTATTTTGACTTGTGTCATGTATTTGTATTCCAAATAATTGAAAACTGGCGAAAACTGAAAATTTAAACAATAAAGTGCATCGGTACTTGTTTATAATGCACAAGTTGTTATATCACAGTGACATAACTGTTTATAACTAGACAAAACTAGACTGAAACTATAATAAATTTAAAAGTCTCACAAACCTCTAAAATATCACTGAAAGCGAATAGTTTTATATGTTGCTATTATATTACAAAAAAAATAAATAACAAGACTAGCAAGAAGCATCTTCCGTTATTCCATTACCTGGAGAAGTCTTGAGACTTTTATAGAGATGCTCTCCAGTCCGAATATCATCAAAAATTAAAAAGAAACCAAAACGGATTAGATGCAATGTGTATAGTGATGTTTGTTTGGTAACAGACTTAAACTTAAGATTATTACGAATTCAGGACCAGCGCCTCACGTGTCTATGTCTGGTAGTTCCTGTACCTTCAGGACTTCACTACCAGTATACTAAATAAAACCGACAGAAAAACAGAGATAGAATCACTTGTTCTCAGCTATATATTCAATTCTATATACACCCTTTTCCATGATATACGTTTTATCCAGGAGTAGATTCGATTATATACGTTTATCGTACCGAGCAATCGCTATATAGTTTTACGTTGACGCCACAAAAACACACTAATAAATTTCGAAAAAAAAAAACGACCGAATCTTATCTGAAATATTTTGAAATATTTGCTGAAAATAAGCAAAAATTTATTTTAAATGTTATTTTATGATGATAATGAATATTGTTAGATGGTGTTATGAGTCTTCCTTTCTCACTTGAACAATAAACCAAATTAGAATGCATCCCCAATTTTCAAGAATGGAAAAATTATTGTATTCATTTCATCCTTATTATCCTGATTTAATGAAAGCTTTAATGTTATTACTAAGGGTTTCGTTGGGATTTTACTGGAATTAAAGTGCACTAGTAAGGAATGTCAAGAAATTGTGATACTTTTAGACGAAATTAAATCTTTTTTCCTCTCTTGTTAGATTGCTGTAGTTTACATCTAATTTCGCAGATTTTAATATTTTATATGGTGTAATTATATTAAAATACTAAAATTGTTGGAATATTCTTTTCTATAGTTTGCTATTTTAAAACTAATAAAGCGCTTTTATACGCTCAAACTGATTCTAAAGCCGCGTCCAAACCTAACGAACGAATGCGAACGAACGAGAACGAATGCAAACGAATGCGAATGAATGCCAACAAATCCACGAATGCCAACAAATGCAAATGAATGCGAACGAATGCGAATGTCATGCGCAAACAGAAGTAGTAGAATGACCTTGCATTCGCTTGTGTTCCACTAGGTTCTGGTTCTTATTTCCCGTCCACACTATGCAAATGCAAACGAATGCGAACGAATTTTTCCTTTGAAGTACCGACAACCAGCGGATCGCTGTTTTCTACATTCGATTGCATTCGTTCGCATTCGTTCGCGTTTGGCTTGCCGTCCACACTATGTTTACATTTGCACTCGTTCTCGTTCGTTCGCATTCGTTCGTTCGCATTCGTTCGTTAGGTTTGGACGCGGCTTAAAGGAAGAAATCAAAATTTGGTGCCCCTATAGTGAGAAACACAAACTAACAACTTTAGATTATACCGAATACTTACAAATGTCAGCTATAGTTCGAAAATCGAAAAATGGAAAAGAAGATTTGCGCAACGAGGCAGTTTTTTTTCGAAGGTAGATCATTCGAATGAAATATGCTGTGTGCTACACGAAACGACCAATATCGTATGGAAACGTACCGCTCACCCTACTCTTTATACAATAAATTCGAGTTTGAATCGTTGTAAGAGAGTATGGAATATTATCTATTTAGCTTTATGATCAAAAAGAGCTAAATTTCATCAAGAGGTATCACAGCAAAATTTCATTGTAATTCGAAACAAACACATTCAAATTTGCTTTATAGTTAAGTAATCAAACAGACTTACTGTTCTTTTTACCACATCTATTCTGAATTATATCTATTTGCTACGACAATGACAAAGTGGGTTAACTACGTTAGCTTAGCTACAATTGTCTAAATAGAGTCCATATATATACCCGTACAAACATACACACATATATGCCTCTAGACTCCAGACACCAGTAATAGATGTAAGATGCAAATAAATAGAAACACTACTTGTATACGAGTATGTTTGTCAATCTTCTAAATAATTTCCTACAAAATCTGAAAATCTGTGTGAGCAATTATGGTTTAAGTTATTTTTTTGTACAAATGAAAACTCATAACACACACATCGTTTGGATAATTATATTCGAGTCATCACAAAAACATATAGAAACAATAGAAATGTACGCTTGAGGGCTTACCAAGACTTCGACCATAAATGGAAATGTTATACATTGTCCAGTTAGATCAACATCAATGTTATTGTCGTATTCTCTTTTCAGTTCCTGTGAAAACTGAAAGGATAATAGCATTAGTTGGCCGGATGGGAACAACTAGAATATTGTTGCAAAGCAATTGTAGTAATATTGAGAACAACAGTAACAACAAAAAAAATCGTTTTTATTCTCTATTAATTGACAATCCAACATCAATACTTGTGTAAATTTTTACAATACATCAGATGTCATGATTATTTCACCTGATGCTCACACATATCTACCATAACTATTCACATGAATAGAATTACAATAATTGTTTCAATACTATTTGAATAGAACTAGTCATGTTTGAATTTTACCAATATTTGAATCAAATGGAATAATTTCGATCTGGAAGTATATTGCGGAACACTAGCAGACGTTCATCATTATTCACATTTCAATGAAATAATAGAATTGGTAATCAAAAATTGATACAGTTTCTGGAAAATTGCCGGTTAGTTGAGCGAAAATCTGAAAGATGCGCAGCGTACTGTTAACTGGAATAAAAATAACAGAAACTTTGCATCTTTACCCAAAGGCTAGCGTTAATATAAAAGCGCATCAACACACGGACACACATCAAATTCCTCGCGTAAGTGGCAGCACAAGTCAGCAGTTTTGAGTGCTGCCCACGTGCCTGAGTAACACAGTCAACGCTTGCAATTTGTTTGATGCGAGAGCGGTAAATGAATAAACATCAAATGAATGTTCCAAGCATTGTGTGTCCTGTGTACACATGTTTTATGTTCAGTTAGTTGCGGAAAATTGTATAATTCTTGGAGCTTTTAGCACTATATCCTCAAATATATGAAAAGGGCAGTAAGGACACTATCAGTTAGATTTACCTATTATAAACAAACCACAGTAAACGCTAAACAGTAAAATAGACTGCGTCACAAGCCTAATCAGCTGATTAATGCTGGCAACTACGGGAAACAAATCATTACCCGCTTGCAGCATATTGCCGGCTAAATTTGTCTGTATGTAGACGCACCTTAAGGCGTGTACCATAGGGAAGACGAGTATCAGAATCTACATCTTCTCAGCATTGTATTCATTACAATAAAAGGTTAGCTAAGAGTTCAAGACATAATCATTTCAAAACAGCATTATCTCGATCTTGATCTCGATTTATTAGTTTATCTCTATTCGATGATGATATAAGAACGCCAACAGCAACCAGTTGCTTGACTCACAAAAATTTTTTTCAAGATTGATAGATTTTTTATGATAAGATCTGTCGTAAACGCTACTATAACTGTCCACAAAACTCATATAACTTTCTAATGTTGATAATTTAAAAACCATTACTATAAAAGGGTCCTTTCCATAAAGAATTGATGATATAATCATGATAATATTCGGCTTAATTCAACAACAGTATATAACCCACATATCTGTTTGCTTTCTTGTCAAACTTGTTCAAGAGGAATTTGTGGAAGAGAACGGTCTATGTCTCTTCTATTGCGGTATTGTATGGATGCAACAGGTGGTTGACAGGGATACTTTTTATGTTGCTCTCGTGTATGTTTTCTCCATACATATAAGTTTTCTATATCTGTATATGTTATAGATATTTATATTCCTAAGTATATAGAGTTTCATGTTTCAAAATATTGTAATATTTTTATAATATTGCCATTTATTGATTTCTATAAATTTGATTCAATCAGTATTGTTTTGTGTTGAAATCATATTTCGAATAGAATAGGAGAACGAATGGTAGAAGAAATCAAATTTAGGAATATTACCAGGAAAACATTAACCGTATTTAAAATTCATTCATGAATGTTAAATTAGTAACAATCCCTCTCTTATTTAAACACGATTGAAATGTATATTCATGTCTCGTTTTTCTTCAAGATTATGATGAGGGGTTGATGATAGAAAAAGATAGATGTTATTGTAGTAAAATCGGAATATATAAATGTTGAAAAAGTATATATAAAAGCGTATACAGTTCGGATATTGTAAATATAACTAACAATAAGCTTAAAATAGGGTTTTGTGAACATTTTACATCATCTACTCAGCACAGATATGCAAATGTATACTTTTGCCACACAGTTGCAAAAGCACAAAGCCCTTCAAGCAAAATTAATTATTACAAAGGGATAATATGTTAAAAGATAATCTAGAATATATAGGTACGAGTATATATTTTATATTTATAGCCATACAAAACATATATATATATATACCTACTTTCATGTTGTCGCTAATATTGTTAATACAAACGATGGAATTGTGACATTACTGCAGTCAGTAATACCAATACCGATGCAATCATATTGCATGATGTGAACATTTTTCTTGAAACCTTTCCTATATTTACATTAAGTAAAAGTTATTTTATTATTTATGATTTTATCAAATAGCACGCTTAATATATACCTGCATCAACGTAAAGTGTATAAAAATTTGAAATAATATTCATGATAAATGGATTTTTCCAGCTAGGTTTACAATATTTTTAAACGAGTAGGTATTCTAAAACCAATTACAACAAAAAGCTCTATGCAGCTTTGACTAGCGTTACATCAACTATGCATCAGTTTAATTAGATCTGTCAATTTCATAATATTACAATATTTACACAATGATTATAATACTAGTTTTATAAAAATTAATTGAATATTTTTTTTTAAATCTACAGTTCTTCCAATCAACGTTTTTAAAAAGAGTTCGATTTAGAAAATCATTGATATCCCACGGAAACTTCGATCACTATCTCCGTCTCTATCACAAGTTTATTTTTATCGCAAACATTTCTAACAGTATTTCTTAGAGTCTCGTTGCATTTTAGGTGGAAACCGTGAACGAAATGTTTAATAAACAAGACTCTATGTAACAAAAATAGCAGTTGTAAGTACTATGAGCGTGACATTAGCTTGCAAGTAGAAAAGTAAGGATTAGCGGGTCGTGAAAACTCAAATCTCGTACATAGAGTGATGTGGATGCAGTATTAAGCCACGTCCACATCTAACGGACGAACATTGTGGACGCCAAAAAAAATGTAAACGAATGCAAACGAACGTTGCGCTCGTTCTGAGTACTTCAAAGGAAACACAAATGTTTATATTTTATACCGCAAAAATCTTCGAAATAGGTACATTGCTGAACAACAAGCATTAACGAATCTTATGGCTTGCCAATAAATTGAAGTGAGATGGAAACAAAACACGCGTTCAGATGGTGTTTCTCTCGATCTCACTTCAACTTATATGAAAAACATAAAACTAATTAATGCTTGTTGTTCCCTTATGTACCTATTTCGAAGATTCTACCGATATATGTGTTGGAAGCCAAGCGAATGCAAGCCGATAGCCCATGCGTTCGTTTGCATTCGTTCGTTAAATGTGGACTCAGCTTTATACAATTGGCAGTTTAGAGAGAGAGACTATGAAGATTTACAGTAAAAAAGACGACAACGACGGGTTATCGGGACGATTCCCAGGGTTCACAATTCTTAACAACTTGTTTCTCTATTTAATTCAGTTATAACGAGAATAAATAGAGTAAAGTCAACTACATTCAGTTTCACATGAAATGCACCACCTAGGAAATATACAGCTACGACTTTGAAACTTTGGCAAGTTATTTAAAAGAAATTAAGTTGACTGTTGTGGTATAAAAATCATTTTAAACTAATTGTAAGTTACACAATTGAAATGAGGACAACAAATAATTATTTTATTAATAAAACAAACAAAATAGAATTGCTGATAGCTACAGAATTAAAGCATGTGTCAGCTCAATGAAAGAACTCCTCTAGAATGTTTTAATATTTCTGTAAAGTAGCAATTTTTGGTTATTTCCTGTATAATTCGTAAACGATAAGAGCTATTATCGATCTGTCTTAACACTTTTATTGGTCTACTAAATACGCAATTTTTCTTCCATTCAACCATTCTTTTAACATTCACGGTTTCAGTGATAGTAATGTTGAATCACGATAAAAAACAGTATGCTGTAATCATTGGCGGAAGAATAGCACTGCTACTCAGCGTCTTTTATTAGAATCTAATGAATTAAGATAAAGGAGCGCAGCTGGTATACATTTTGCTATACGGTACTACCCACTATAACTACGCCACTGGTTGTGATAATAATAAAATCCGTTAACACCTTTACATCCTTCTACTTGCACCGCCGCTCATGAGTGTTAAAATCTGTAAATAAATAAATACAGATAAAAGAGTATTTTGAAATATTAAAGCTGTCGTTTAGCTTTTATCATAACGAATCAAATCTAAACGACTTGTACACTATTTGTACAGTAACTTTAAAATTTAAAGTAAATATTGATATCCGATAAAGACGTAAAAATTCGTTAGAAAAACAAAAAAAAAGAAGAAAGAAACGAAATAAAACAAGACAAATACTCTCGATTAACAACTTTAATCTTACTTAACTAAATCGTATCAATTTTGTAAATTGTACTGCTAACGAATTTAATTGTTTAAATATGCTAATCGTGGTTACAATACGAGAAGATAACGTTTAAATTGCTATTTAAACGGAAACCTTTACATTTTTTCGAATGTAACGAATGGAATAATTGAAAAAAATTCATCAGATTCCGTCAAAATAATAATATTAACTTTCGAGAGTGTGAATAACCTAATTTCCACTACGACTGATTTAAATGTAAAAAGCAGGAAAAAAGTTGAGAGAGACTTAAATAAGAGAACCGCATAGATTTATTAATAGCAGAACGTGTATTTTAAGTGGAACTGAAAGATTTCGACTGATTCAACTACAGGTTTCGAATTTGCACTCTTAAAAGTGGAAATTTCGTCCAAAACACTACAAGCATTTCTTGAATTACGTTTTCTCGCATTTTTATATTAATAATTTGTGAAGTATTGTTGTTTTTGTTCCTACTGTGATCCATCAATAGTTTATTTTTGTTTTAAATATCTACTTATAAGGTTGTAGTAAGTTGTTCCAATTTTTTTTGCCTTCAGTAAACAATCGATTCTCTGCTACTCTAATGCATTGTTGCACGTTACTAATAATAGGGCGATAACAAAGCATCCAATGTATTCGGTTGTGGAATTCCAATGATGCACCGCAATAATGAGGGAAGTAAACCTGAGATTGCAAATCATTACCCTAATTAACACAATAATCAAAGGTTCGTTTGACAAAATAAAAACCATAAGTTCACAAAGTAAACACACAACTGCTATGAAAACAGATTCAACAAAAAAGTGTAATGTTTATTTCACGATTATAGCACCCACATATTTGCATTGTATTAAAAGACAACAAGTCTAGAACATTTCGAATTAACAGTAATGACTTGTTGGTAGGTGGTTTCAAGGGCTCTCCAGATAAGGGTTCGTTATAGCTGTATTGTTTTAGGCCGTGTACTAATACAACTTGTGACGTCAATTTGGAATAAAATGATCGAATTAGGAGAAATTCTTTTAAATTTAAAATTATCCCAAACTAGTACACAAACAAAAACTAACAATCGTAATTAAATGTCAAAGGGTTTTTTGTTTTTGTGGTATAATTACAAATAAATGTTGTGGACCGATTGCCGCAGGTTTAATTTAAACATAGACGTTGATGTAGAAAGACTTTTTCATAATGGTAATGTTTATATGTATGGTAAAAAACAAAAGATGTCACAGAAAATGGTCAATTTAAATTTCAAACCCAACATTGTCAACGATAATGATAATTTATTCGTTATAAGCGAACAAAAGGTTGGAGTATACCTACTTGAAAAAAAAAGTGGTAGAATTTACATTCGTGTAGAATCAAATGCATATTTTAGGTAGGACGCGTACAAATCATAGAAATTTGTCAACAGAATAACCTCTGGATTATTATAGTGTTTCAAAACTTCTAGTGCTTTGACTAAAATTGTAAATTTTCCGCAAATTGTTGCGAATTTGTCCCATTTCCAAATGACATACACAGGTACTTTCGCTGCTTTTTAAACTATAAGAAGGCTTTTCTGGTACAAATAAGAGAAACACAATTTTCCAATGGGACACTCGTTATAGAGACAATAGCTTACAACTAGATAGTAAAAACACATTTGCAAGCATAGAAAATACAGGAATTTCTTGTGGTTGTTTATGGGTTATCCTCAGTTTTTGTATAATTTTCACGTGTAAATTTTGCCTATTTTCAAAGGACATACAAGGGCTTTTAGACATTCCTTTCAGAATACACGTTAAATAGACTACAACCTTTATTTAGCGAGAATTGATGTGATTGTGAAATCTGCAAGCCAAAGCAGCTTTTGGTATTCATTTTCAAGCATACAAATTTATTAATAGAAATATTTGCAATATTATAGTGCTTCAAATCTTCTTCTTCACATCGTTTTGAAATTTACAACTTCAACCAAAACACCGGAAAGTTTGAAACGCTGTAATCTGAAAATATTGTTACACCTGTTCTGAGTCACAAATTTGTAAATATCCTGCTTGACTTTGTGACCCTATTAAAATTTGAATTAGATTACAATTGTATGTTAGAAATACATTTGGATCGTTTCTTATATTTAAGTGTTCTCGATTTGTTGCTATTTTTAATGATTTATTTTGATTCTCTCTACAATTTTCCAATATTTCGCTTTCATTCAATCAGACCAATTGGTTTAAAAACAACAAATATAGAACGTATCATTAGATTTTGTGTATTTAGAAAAATTTCTCTAAATATAAACTTTTAAGTGTTATTTTATTTTTGTGCATTTCAGACGAGAAACAATCATAAAAACTCCAATAATAACACAGAAAACATGATAAGGTGAGTTGATTTTATATTTGTACCGTATGTATATTTAAACTCCTCCAAAATATCTAGAGGATTGTGCTTGAAATAAGCGTATTTTCGGAGTTGGTAATGGAAGGAATTTAATCTTTAACCAAATTGTGGGAAAAAAATTCTTGTGATTATGCGAAACTTTTCGTTTGTTGTTTCATCCATAAACTAACACATTAGGTAGCATTGAAGTTTATTATTAAATTTGAAAAAAAAAATCGTCTCCCATGGGAAATAAATAACGATCTACATAAATAAAATTTCAACTTTGACAGGTCTAATATTAGAAAAATGAAAAATTAATTTTACCAAAACTTCTTTTCTGTTTTCTATATTAAAGTAACATACAAGACAATCGATAGGATTACTGTGTTATTTCTGGAAGGTCTACTATTATGTTTGGTTGAAGTAAACGAGCACTTAAAACGGACAGACCATAGATTAGAGCAGAGACATGTCCCAAGTATTTGTGAATCAATATTGACAATAAAAGAAAAATACATTTGAAGTGAATGCTATTACATTGAGATATTCATGTTCGTGTCTATTCAATGTATCTGATGGATGTAAAGAAGTTATTTTCTATATAGTTTCCTTAATGACATCAAACACCAAAATGACAAATACTAAATGTGGAATTGTTCCCAAAATGTTTCTAACGAATTTTAGCTTCATTTAAGTTTGACACGCATATTTACACCGAAGAGACATATCAGTATATCACTAAAACTCATAACTAACCGTCTATTATTATCAAGACAGCATGATGAAAGTAATTACTGACAGATTAAGAGACTACCAACAGCAGGACGGTTCTTAGGATGATTCAATCACAAATTTGTGAACAGCAAGAGTGGCATGGCAAGACTTCCACATTATCTCGTTTAAAAGATATTAATTCGATAATTCTATTCAATAATCAATAGCAAATGCCTTGGGAATTCTAACAAATTGTCGGTCGAACGACGATATTATGCCCTATAACCAGTTTCTAACATAATCATTTAAACAAGTTTGCAGTATTCTCTCCGTGTTCATATAATTTAATTTAACACGAAAATCTACAGGTTAGTAGATGCAACACTTTCAACAATAATAAAGTGATAAATCCTCCAAACTAACATTTAATTCTTCTATATAGAAATAATGTCCAATGATAAATTTAGTTGAATGTATAGCCACTATAATCAATATTTCAATTCTTCTCCCTTTTTGGTATAGTTACACTTGTGTACAAATTAACTAACGATAGAGTTTCCTCTATATACCTTCTCTTGGGAAATTTGTCGATCACACAAAGGGCCACCAGCCACAACTACCACCAAAATTACACCGATAACACTATTCCCTAATGGTCGTTTATTTCGTACAAATTGTATCGTTCAACTTCTTATACCGTCCAAATGTTGTGTCTTCAAGAGGCGATAAAGGTTTCCTACTAAGTAGCCATCATTAAAATTTCCAACAGTAATTACAACAAAATAATAAAGAAGAAGGTGGATGGAATTGCAATTTCGTTTTCAACAAGAATCACAAAATGTTATTTCATATATGGAATTTGAATGACAATTTATTAAACGATACAGAATTGCAATAACATTTCGAAAACAAACATAGTCTAGCAGGATTTTAATGAATACACATGAAATTGTGCATTAAAAATTCAACAATTCGTTCCAATTATAGAGAGAAGCTTTCTATGTTGAAACATCAAACAATAGAAAATTTATAAAAGGCCACCATGGCCGAGCATCAACAACAATAACAGCAGTTCCTCATAACGAGCTTGACTAAAAGCGACTTTCAATGTTCTAGGATTTAAAGGAACAGGAACCAATTAGAACTGGCCGGACTTGCGGTGACGCATACATCTAGGAATATAAACAAGCGGAAGGAAACACCACCACGACCGTTACGGTAAAACGGTAGCAGTACAGGAAGTAAGTGTCATACGAGTAATTATACACCAACAAGGGTTGAATGTGCGTCTGGATCAACAAACTAACCATCAACTATTACAAATAATTATTAAGTTAATTTGATGGAAGAAATGATAAAGAAAAAGAACATTCAGCGACCTGTGGCGTGTTAAACGAGATATTATTACTGTCGTTTTCCGTATGAGATCCTCCTTGATCCTAGTCGCTTGATGAGATTAGACGTGCGCACAGTTAGTTCCTGTAATCTCTCCACTTCTTTTCCGTTTTTTGTTTTTGTAGGTAGAGATAATAAGACAATAGTTCTTACACTTAAATAGCTATATAAGAGTCTGGAAGTTATATTTGATTTGATTTATGATAAACTCTAAAATCAAAATGTGATCATTTTTAGTAGAAAAAAAATAGATACACCATATGGTGTATTATTAAATATTTCATCCCTTAAAGATGTCATCAAAAGAAATAAAACAATCCCCTACTGGCGCTGTCTATAATATGAAAACAATTTTTCAATGCCTAGAAAATAAGTTGGTTGCGCTTCTGGCTTGATAAAACTAGATAAATAAAAGGCGGACTCTGAATTTCTTGAAGATCTTGATAAATATCATCCCACCCGACTATTTCTAATATTTCCAAATACACATACATGGTAGTTTCAAAACTATTACACCTCTATACTGTGTTTGGGATGTGAATAGGTAAGTTGGATGACGTGTAGGAAAGTGTTTCGGACTTTGAAATATCGCTAGTAGGAGATGGTAAATTTACCATTCTCCCAAAGGACTATGGCACGTACTCAAGCGCGACAAAGACAGAATGATTAATAATGGAATAGTAACAAAAAAGATAGATAGGTCGAATGGGGATGTGTGTATAACAGACTGTGGAAAAATGAAAAACATAGTTTTTAGCCTGTATGATATAAATATATGTAGCCTGTCTCATCTCAACAAGTCAACTCTCTAGACCATTTTCATATTCCTAATGTTTGGACAAGATCATTTTGTATCTTTTATATACATTGTTCCCTGACTTCCTTCCATTCTTTTTTATTATTAATAATAATAATAATGATAATAATAACAATACAGCTGGTGTTATAAGTTTTTCAGTTTTTACTCCGCTTGCATGAAATAACAAAATGTTTCCCAGTTTTCGTTGACAGTTTAACTGGTTTTTAGAATGAAGACAAGTGAAGGAGGAAGTAGCTGTGATCCGGTAGCTGATTCCGGTGGAGGTCCTCCTCCACCCGCTACAGATTCATCCAACAATATACTTGATGGTCTTCAATCAAGATATAACTTTCGAATTGGTATTTATGGATGGCGAAAACGTTGTCTTTACATACTGATTTTGATATTACTTGTAATGGTGATTGTTAATTTAGCACTTACCCTCTGGGTGTTAAAAGTAATGGAATTCTCTTCGGTAAGTCTATTATCAATCTTGTTTTGTTTGTTTGTGGTTGTTGTTGCTGTTTTTTTTTTAAGTAAATCAGAATAATAAAAAGACAAACAACATAGAGAAAAAGAAAACAAGAATCCATTTAAATTGGAATATTTATCAATTTCTGTTGTATGTCGCTTCATTTCAGAAAAATGTCATTATGAAATTATTTCAAGCTTTTCGAGGCTTTGTACATTTTCCAATCACAACACCACCGTTTTCATATATATTTTTTTATAAATAACAAGAATAATAACAACAAAAAAAAAGAGCGAAATCAATATATACCCACATACAAGACGACTGTTTTGTTCACAAAGATTTATAATGGCTCTTGTAAAACAATACAACAAGACATCTTTATGTAAATCTCCTACAATCTTTCTTATTCTTAGTGGTTTCCTTTCTACAAGTAGAAAATAATATTTTATATTTTCATATCAGAAAAGTATCTAAAACAACTGTTGCGTCTCTCAATTAAAGAAGTTTTAATTACGAAAATTTGAAAAGCCCTTTCATTCAACTCACTCGTTTTATATCTAAGACCTTAGGACATAATTACTGGCGCAAATTCTACCCTATATTTCACAACACCAAATCATTTTATTTTTACCCATTTCCTCTATTTTACTCTATTTAGAATTAGAAGATTGCAATAATTTTCTAATTATTGAAATTATTTTAACTCGTAATGATAACGTTATAGTTTTTCTTGTAGGAAGGTATGGGCCAATTAAAGATTGTTAGTGGTGGCTTACGATTAGAAGGCAAAGCTTTCGTGTTGGATACATTGATTGCTAGCAGTATTAAATCACGAACTGGCCAGCCAATTATTGTCGAGTCGAGTCGGAATTTAACATTATCAGCCAGAAATAAGGAAGGCTACCTTAATAATATGATTTTTTTAGGTATAGAATTCTTCAACAATCTTTTATGATAAATCAATAATTAAAATTTATTGTAGGGAATGATCGTTTCGAATGTCTGGCTAGTAATTTCAAAGTAATGGACGATCGAGGATTTGTATTGTTTTCAGTGGACGATCGTGAAGTGATAATGGGTGTGGATAATTTGAAAGTGACAGGTGAAGGTGGTACATCATTCACTGGTTCAATACAGACTGTATTGGTACGAGCTGAATCTGGTAACGATTTACGGTAAATTATTTGCCTAACTTTCAAATTTTACGATATCTTGAACGTTCTAATTAATAATTACGTGCACCATCTGTTCTTTGGAAGTATTTTACAAATTAATTGTTGTCAATTTCTTCGGGATTTTTACAAAAAAAAAAATCAAAGAATAAAATGAAGACGGAATAAATTAGATAAAACTATAGACAAATAGAATCTACTAACACAATCTGTTACTTTACATTAGAAACAAGGAAGGTGGCAGGACTTATTTTTACGACTTGATGCTTTCTTTAGTTCTAACAACATCCTAGCCGTTCCAAATCCGCAACAGATGTTTGCTGGGATCGTGTCGTTTTAACTCAAACAACAACGTTCCAGACATTTATCAAAAAAAATTGCACTAGGAAAATCCATACATAATTTATTTAGGATTTCAATAAAAATCTCAAATAAAATACAAAAATAAAGTTGATATTTTTTTTATTGATTATAGGTTGGAATCGCCGACAAGATCATTAGAAATTCATGCACCACAAGGCATCCATATTGAATCGAGAGGTGGTAAGATGCGTATAACATCATTAAATGATATAACATTGAAATCAGAAGTTGGTGCTATACGACTTGAATCTGGATCAGTTATGATGCCCTCATTACCAACAGCTATACCAACAACAAAACCAACGACCAATCGAAATCATAATATTTTCCAATTATGTATTTGTAATAATGGTAGATTGTTTATGGTACCGCCAAATGTACATTGTGCTTCTGATGATGATGACCGAATATGTCGGTAAAAAAAAAATGACGTAATTGTAAATATAATTAGGGGAATTATAAATATTCTGTATAAATTTGAAGCGTACCTTAACGCCAAAACTGAAATGTTTATAAAATTGTAAATATTTTGTACATGATAGTTGGATAACAGCTAAGGAGCAATTTAATTTAATTTTTTTTTTTGGATAATTTTGTTTGTACATTTATTTATTGCTAAAAATGCCTGATGTAAAGTGTTTAGAGAGGAAAAAAAACAAGAAAATAAATGACCATTATATCGATTTGTATCAAATTGTTTCATTTCTAGAAGTACAAATTCAAATTGATTCAACTTAAACTGACACAATACTGATACTACTGATCAGTGGCGTAGCATGGCTTGAAAAATGGAGAGGCCCAAAGTTAACAAATCTAGTCACAGACTGCGTTTCTAAAGGCGGTTTTGCACTAAACATACAAAACAAAAACACAACACAAACTCGTGTAGAAAAAAACAAAACCGCAACTTTTCACAGACTTTTTGAAGACTCGAGTTTTCTGCGACAGTTGCTGTTTTGTTTTTCGAGTCCCGTTCGGAAGCGGTATGATCAAAGGGTTTCGGCGTGTTTACAAACTGTCAGCATAGACACTGAAATAAAAACCGAAGTTCCCACCATATTTTGTTTGTTTGGTGGAAATACAGTTTCGAATTTGTTCGAATTTTGTTTTCAGTTTTCAATGTACCAAAAAAGCTGAACAAAACAGAAACTCGACTAGTCTGTTTAGTGGAAAACCGTTATAATACGAACCATAGCAGAAGCGCACACTGCTTAGAGGTTTTGCAGAGATAAACAGAAAATAAGCGGTCAGGCGTCTAAGAACTCCAGCTATTGACAACATCCAATCAAAAATCTTGCATCACTATCTTTGTAATGATCATGGTGAAACATCACCAATAGGATATATCAGACAAAGAACAAAGTACATCGGCATTCTCGATCAAATACCGCTTATTTTCCGTTCATCTCATTCTAACTTATGCAAAATCTCTAAGAGTATTGGTATTTTTCTTATGTTCTTATTAGAAAGGCCTGGTCTGTATATATTACATATCAGTACTTTTATGGACCCAAAGCCTGGATCTGTTTTGGCCATAATGAATGGCTATCCCAATAAACCCATAGATCAATTAAACGGAATCTACTGTATTTAAAGTGTGTTGCTTAAAAGGTTTGAATTATTTCTTTCTTGTGATATATCTATGGGAAGGGTGCGGGTCTCCCTAGGCCCCTGAAGCTACGCCACTGCTGCTGATTCTGTAATTAATGATTACTTATCTGTAACGGAAACGAAAACTGGAATTGAACAATTTGATTACATTACCTTGAATAATTTCAGCTACTATCCGAAAGATGTCTAAAATAAGGAAACACGATCCTTAAAATTAAGGAAAAGTATACTGCAATATTTCACTTAATAACATTTTCTATGAGACTTATCTTTATAGTATCAATACTTCAACGTTACGAAATCACTTATCCTTGAAATAATGATCCCTAATGGGCCCTCCACACGTTACGATTTATCGTACTACACGTACTACAACATCGGTCGAAACTACCGCAGTAACGATAAATCGTAACGTGTGGAGGCAAATTGTATGCTTTGTAGTACGCAGTGGTCGAATCGTTGGTAGTACGGAGCTTCCATAAAACATCGTACCAACGGTCGTGTTTGAGCGAAAGTTACGGTGGGGGTAAAGCGCCTGTTCTATTGCTACTGTTATTATTATTATTATTACTCCTATGATTCTGATTGAAATCGTAACTGCAACAGTACGGTGAGTTGCAACGTGTGTAGAGAAAATGGTTGTACTGCAAGCCATATGATTTTCTCTACAACTTGTAGTTCAACGTGTAGTACGATAAATCGTAACGTGTGGAGGGCCTTTAATAGTTGTATAGTGCTACACATACACTTCAACGTTTAAAAGCTTAATTTTTCCACGTTCATCGTTTATAACCTGTTTACAACAATAAAATGATAAAATCTTTCTGCCGTCTCCTCATACATAAATAGTAAAGCGTTAAATTAAAAAGGAAATATGCATAACTTGACGAGAAACAGACTGTGTACCCTCTAGGAGTTAGAAGCATCAACTCCACCGAGTTGCTAACTTTTAACCACGTTTAACTATAACCTAAATTGAGACGTTTTCTATACGTTATTTTCACAAATTTCTCACATATATTGTTCCTGTAATAATAATAATAATGATAATACTGATTGGAATATCGTAACAAGGAATTCTGTAGACACATTGAACCAAAAATATCATAAATTAGGAGAAGAAGAAGATGCGGATCAATGCTAACAAATTGAAAGATTTCTCCCAACTTTTTAACAGTTGTTAGACCAGTAACAAGAGTATTTTAGTGGATTTTTTATAGAAAATGCGTTTATAATTCACATGTTCATCAAATCAATTAATTTTATTTTTGTAAGAAGTACAAACATATTTTTGTTCTTATTTTGTAGACAGATCTATTAATTATTCATAAACCTAGATTACATAACCATAGTTCACAAGTTCACCAAACAAATTATTTCCCACTAAGATAATTATGAACAAATGTTGTTTTTATTTGAGACAATTTCGAATCAAAACAAGGCCATTCTGTATCAAACTCTAACATACCTTCATCCTTATAAATAAAAGAAGCAGACAAATGTAATAATTTAATATTGACTTTCACAATGGCAACGAAAGCTGTATTGTATTTACTATTGTTGAATCTATGTTTAAGTGTTAATTTAATAAATAGTGCAACATTTGAGAATATTGAAATTGTATTAACTGAACGAGAAGAAATTGTTGGTGAAATTCCAATACCGAATCCAAAATGGGTAGCAAAAACGAAAAAAATCCTAATAGAATCTGATGATAATCTTGGTAAATATGTTAAAGATGAAATTGAATTGAAGGTAATCGATATTTTAAAACAAAAAATACCTAAATTAACAACAAATTCAATCAGTGATCTACCAATAACAAAAGAACTCAAAATCGAATCGTGTGGTTTAAAAGAAATCGAATCTGGTACTTTCAAAAATATACCAAAATTAGAAATAATAGATTTGGGTAATAACGAATTAGAAATTATTAAAAATGATGTTTTCACTGGTTTAGAGATAACATCTTTATCATTAGAAAATAATAAAATCTCTATAATTGAAGATCGAGCTTTCAATAATATGAAATTGGAATATCTCCGTCTTCAACATAATAAATTATCGAAATGGAACAGTAATTGGTTTACTGGTACACCTATGCAGGCTATTTTTGTTTCACATAATTTAATTGAAAAAATACCTAAAGACGCTTTCAAATTTGTGCCAAAGAATGATAAATTAGAAATTTCCGATGAGACACCACGGTTATCAGACACAAGTGCAAAAAAGAACTTCTTCCTTGTTGATTTTTCTTCTAATAGAATTAATAAAATAGAAAACGGTGCTTTTAACCGTATTGGATCATTTGAAGACTTAGATTTAAGTGATAATCAATTGGAAATATTACAAAATGGTGTTTTCGATGGTATTAAATATCTAGCTAGTTTACATTTACAAGACAATAAAATCTCAGAAGTTGATGAAGGTATTTTTGAAAAAGATGCCCGTATAACATCGATTAGTTTAGATAATAATAAATTAACAAGTTTCCCATTAAAATTAATGAAAACAAACGTTCACTATTTGTTAATCGACAATAATCCATTGGATTGTAAATGGATTGAAAGTGTTGAAGAATGGATGACGAATAAAACTGACGATTACTTTCATCAAAGTTTCAGTCCTGCTATTCCTGGTTTAGATCAAATCAAGAAGAAAATGTGTTAACTAACAAAACTTATTGTTAATAATGGAAAAATGTAATAGATTTGTTTATTTATTAGAAATAAATTTGTTTTATCAACCAACGAATATTGCTATTTAATTGTAGCTACAGTTTATTACAATAACAGTTTAGTTTATAAAAGTAGTTATATGATGCCTATCCTATTCCACTTTGAATTTTGGTGGATGCGCCGGGGTACTTTCGCGCGTGGAATTTGAAAATTTGGTAGAGGCGCCGCCGCCGCATACGTGCCGATCTGAATCTGCTTTTCGCGGGAAGTTTGAATTTTACAATATAGTGGATGCATTGTGAGTGGGGTCATTGACCTGTAGATTGCAAGGTCAAATGTATCAAATTTCATTTGAAGATTATTTTCAAGGTCATGCCATATACACATTATTGTACTGTAGAATGAAACTCAATATTTAAGATTTATTATTTATTTATGCATTTATTTACATTATTCTACGCTAAACTGCTACTATCAATCCAGCCGTTGTATTCGTTGGCAAATCCTAGTCATTTCACATATTGATTGTTTCCTCTCTTCTTTAAGACCTTCTCTACTACGAGATATATTCCAGAATGCTTGCAGTTCCATTTCATAAAAACTTTTATCTAATAGGGTATTATAGAGTCTTTATTATAAGTCATATTTCATAAACAAATAGAATTACTGAAAATTATTTTAATGTTAAATAGTAATAGAAATAAATTTTTATTGAGAAGAAAAAGTTTGTAACGAAGGGATTGAGCAAAAACACGCCAGAGTGGATCAGGAGTGTGAAAATGCTTGAAGATGCACTCAACATTTAACACTCGGTGGAAACGACTTGGGAGCTCATAGTACTCAAATGGCGATTTGAGCTATAATTAAACACACGCTATAGTGCTCGAATGTGAGCATTTATGTCAAAAGTAAAAGTGCAAATCAAAAACGTACAAGTATAAAGCATCATCCTTAAACCCGAGAATTTTCACAACATCCATATTAAAGTGTAAAAAGAAATATTCAAGAAAAAAAAACAAAAGTTATCTATAACATAAAAAAAATTATGAATCAAGTCACATGATTTCGTTGCCAAGACGATCACAGTAACAAACTTTTGTTTTTTGCGAAAGCTTGTTATTTTGGAGGCGTTCTTTCCTCTGCGTATTTTTGTGGGTTTTTTAATTTTTTTATATATTTTTTACGTTCTCATTGTGAGATTGTATAAAACTTCCAACGAATATCGTGTACTTAAAACCTTTGATAATATATACATATATAGGTATATCGAAGGTACAATTAAGTGTTGATATCGTGAGGATTTAATTTCCGATCGGTGTTGTTCCATCGTTTTGGAAATCTCAATCAAAAACTTTTTCGAATTCATCGATACATTACTGGTGAGTTGAATTTTGAATTCTAATTTTATAGGTTTTTTCCGAAAAATAATTGACATAATGTTTGACATAATTCATTTGTTTTTTTTTTAATCTTCTAGATTTTTCGTTTATTTTTACCAATTCAACGAAAATGTCTACTTTTACAAGATTCGTAAGAAATCTTGTAACAATTACTAAAAGCCAATTTTCAACTAGTGCGGTACAAGATGTACAGCATAGGTTAGTATTAATATTGTATTTACCGTTAATTTTTTTTTTACAAATTGAACATATTATGTTGTGTTTTCCAGTTGCAAAGCTTTGGTGGTTGGTGGTGGTTCCGGTGGCTGTTCCACTGCTGCCAAACTATCCCGCATTTTAAAGA
>JAZBGY010001187.1:5486-26958 GCA_037414755.1 Lydus trimaculatus | reverse complement strand
GGAATATCAACTTTGAAAGGGACTGTTTGTGGTTGAACAACCATAAATCAGATAAATTGAATTTAAAAGAAAGTAAAATCCAGATGATTAAGTCGACTCGTCGTATAAGTCGATATTGAAAAATATAACAGTAGATCCGTTGGATAAGTCGAGTTGGTACTTTTTTTTATAGGATTTATCAACACTTGTTTGTTTAGGCATTAGATAAAAGCGCTTTTTTTGAATGTAAACTGGGGTGTTGGTGTTAAAAGCTCGACTTGTACGCCGGAATTAGCAATAATTACTTTAATTAATATCGAAGAAATTTATGATTTATACAATTTCTTCCACAACAATAAATCGGGATTTATTTATATTTATAGAGAAATGTTTAAATTTTCAAAAGATTATTCTTAGATCATGTCAAATAAATACCATCAAAATAGCTTTTGTAATATAATCATATGATTTTTAAATACATGCACCCAGTCGCATATTATACGATATTTATAGAATATTCAATTAAAATAAAACAAATTTTTGTAAATTAATTATTGTAAATGACGACAATTATCTAATTGCAATTAACTGTACATTGCATTATTATAAATAAAACAAGAATAATAATAATACTAAAACTATCTATAAATGTGGATAAAAACAAAAATAACGTTACTTTACATTGATGAACTAGTAGTAATAACAGATCGATTCCTGGAGATGAGGTAAATTCAAAGAAATTATAAAAGATAAAACAACAACACTTCAATAAATGAGGTTGTTTACCCTTGATTTTTAACAATAGTTAATTGAAAAAAAGTCGCAGAAAATACAGGAATGATGTCAAGGCACCATACAATTAGATAAAATTATAAATTCTCACATTAATTAGTAACAAATAACAAAAATATAAACTTTAAAAATCTTGTGTAATATTGATAAAGAGAACGAAAAAAGAAAAAACAACAATAAAACTTTCATAATAACGTGCGTAATTTCGATTACAAAACAAATACCACCATCAGAAGATCTATAAAATGTGTCAAATTGTTATTATTTTAAATATCAATATTTAAACACATTACTAACGCAAGATACTTGCACAATATAGTGCACACATAACTTCACTCTCTATTACTCTATTCCAAACAACAATAACAACAAACAAAACAAAACAAAACAAAAAAAATCTGGCAAATGTCTCTCAACAACAAATTCCATTTTTAAAATAGAAAATTACGATCCAATTTCCCCAAATAACATTTACAATTATTATTGAGAATACCATAACAAAAATAATAATCTCACCTAAAGTTTGTTTATTGACAGGTTGCGGACTAAATTTAGATATCCACCTAAGGAATCGACATGCAGTTGGTGGTGTTTGTCGACATCCTGGTGATGTTTGTAAAACAGAAATACTATCAGAACCCGGCAATGGCCGGTATCGACTATATGGTGACATTAAAATATTTAATCAACCATCACATAACACTCACAATAAAACCAAAAAAAAATAATTAATCACTAAAATTAAACAATCACCAATATTGTTTAAATTTTTAAATAAATATCAAAACGACGACACATGTCGCACCTGTTGCATCAAAATCACATGAACAATTCACAATAAATACGACGATAAAACAACGACTGCAGCACCTAGTGAACTGACACTAAAGTTTCTCTTAGCGGTACCGTGATCCATTCTCTTTCCACATACCCATATTATTACGTACAATATACACACAACAAATACATGGAAAGAGTTTTGTGTTGTTAGCGCAAGCGTCAGAGCGTTGTTATAATACTTTCACAAAAATCTATCATGTTGGGTATACATATTGAATTGACGGTGTTTTGTGCGTCAATGCGGTCCTGCATCATTATACCACCAATTCTATCATTAAAAAAAAATTGTAGCTATTGAAATTTTTCCAATTTTATCAAGTTAATTACGATTTTAAACCCCCAAAAAAAATCAATCATTGATATGAAACTAATTAAATCTATTGCGATTCACATTAAGATATCTTCTTAACGTAGTTTTAATTACCTCATTATTAGCTAAAAGATGATAAAAATACCAGAGAAACAATAAAATTTGAAAAATTAGGTGAAAGCTGCTTTTGTACAAAATACTCATTATTGAAGCAATTATTCCTATCTTTAGACCCAAGTTCTAGGAAATTTACAGAATGACACATAAGAAATAGGCGAGTATTATTCTTTTAAAAGGTAGAGGTAGCAAATTTCGATCCTTTTCAGACTTGATTTGTAAAGCAAGCAACACAAAAAGCAATCTATTATTGTATTTTATAATAGACGTAATTTGACTTATGTGGTGTAAAGAATACATATAGGAAGTCCATTGGAAGTTTTACAACTTATAGAATTTCGATTTTGTTGTCTTTCTATTGAAAAACCTTTAACGAGATAGCCTGTAAAATGAAGCTTCCTATGTATTTTTTATTCGTTTGCTCTTAAATATTTTCCGTATTGCTTGTTTTTGACCATTTCTACCTTCCTCATTCAAACAGACAGTTGTCCAATTATTTAAATGGAATAATAGTGAAAGAGAGCATATACTGGAAAAATGGGTTATTCTATTCTAAATGTACCGTTTCCATATAAATCAATACCTTTCATACAAATAACTGTTGATAATTAGGAAAATGACCAAGCAATAAATTAGACATAAATGTGATTTCAATTAATGAAATAAATAAAGAAAAATCATGATGTTCTCATGGATAAATTTCAGACGTTTTCTTCAAATAATATTCAGTATAGTTCGTTTATTACAATTCGTACACTCGACTTGATGCCAGTAGAAACGATAAATTACTTCTTTTGAAAGTGCCAAATCCTTCTTACAATCGTGTCATTATAATACTTCTTTAAACAATAAATTACAATTTTTGTATAAATCTAAAATTAATAAATAATTACACCATGTAGTGTATTAATTATTATTAATTTTGGTAGAAAATAAACAAATAGAAAGTTAAACTTTCTATAATTTTTATTATTACTTTTTAATAAATAAAAACTTACGAAAGTAATTACCAATAATAATCACTCAACTAATAGTTTAATATTTAGGTATATGATTTCATTTATTTATTATTTTTGCTATATTTTGCGTAATAATATTAATAATAATTTATAATATAATCAATTTTGCAATAACATAAATTTATTTGCTAAATAATCAATTTAAAAAAAAAACAGAAAATTGTATAAATTTACGAATTTTACATTTAAAATAGTGTAATTGATAACAGAAAATAGCAACAAATTAAATTCGTCTTACACAATACATTGTCTGGTTAATGTTATAAAAAAAAGAAAGTTGTTACTAGTTTGATTCTACGCAGTATTTTCTAACAAATCATCGTCAATTTTAAATTATAGTCCCTATCAAATTAAATCTATCGTATGTTAAATGACTTAAGATATCCAGTAAAATAATGAAAACTAGTTCGCAATAGATGCAGCAGCAAGGATTTGATAGAAATGATCGAATATTGCCATCATAACTAAATATTTAAAATTTGTCATGACGACAAACCGCCCAGACAATTTTGAGTAAGATATTAAAAAACTAAAAATTGCTTGCACTGGGGATGATCCTTTCCTATATCTTTAAAGAAACATTTGGACAGTTGTAGTCATCACAAATTTTAAATTTCTTATTGGATCTATTAAGTCACCCAACAGACTATACAACAATCTTGTGGGGAAGAGCAAATTATTGTTCTGAATTTGATTACCTGATCGGATATTTGGGGATCACAAGAAATATGTACGCCATATGGACATCTTCTAATGTGTCGATAGTTTATAAAGTTACAAAATTAGATCATTTAATGAAATTGTAAATAATTTCAATTTCACAAGAGAAATGGCCAAAAATTTTGTAATTCTTCCACCACAATTTTACAAATAATTTGATAATAAATTAAATCTAAAGAAAACAATACATAGAAGGAAGTTCACTTATCAAAATGTTTTACAAACAACGGAAAAGAAACCGCAAAAACATTGTTTACGGATGGATAAATGTTAAAACCCTTCGTTGACGAAGAAACGACAAGGACTATGTATATGTTTGAATACAATTTCTTACAATTAGTGAGGAAATCCTTGTTAATACTGTTACTTCAACGATAAATTTCGAAATCATACAGTTGTGTTTTTTTTTGTTGTTGTTGTTGCTATTATTTAGATTTGATTTATCTGTATTTCTTCATCATTACTGGAAACGTGCGGTTTCTCTAATATCGACATTATCAGAACAATTATGGCAAACTTTCAATTAATTACGAGATAAACGATTTGTTTTTTTTTTCTCCATCAATTTCCTAATGATAAAGAACAAATTGTTAATTTAGTGGAAAATTTACTTGTTAACAATTTACACAAGCTAGTAGTATTTGAAATGTTGCTATTTTCTCGATTCTAGTCTAGTAATTTCCTGTTTTTAGAAAATAATTTGAACAATATCCGCCGCCCCCATTTATAGGGTCAAATTTAGTGTCAAAGATAGATTTCACACTTGTCATTGATTACAGTACGTACACGTATTTTATTAACAACATAACAATAATGTATTGTTGTGTATATGTGTGTTTTTGTTTCTTTTGTTTCATTAATTTTCTATCGTATTACTTGAAGTTCATAATAATTGTCTTTTTTTTTTGTACAAAATAACCTTCTTTTTGTTATTATTATATTATTATTACACAACAATTGGAAACAAGGTTAGAAACAAAAAATCTAGGGTGTGTTAATTATTTCGTTCAATAATCGAGGTTCAGAGTTCATCAAATTATTTGATTTAATAATTCACTTGTATGTTTTGGGTTGATAATAAATAGATAGACAAGGCCAAATATTAACTATTAAATGTTGTATCAACCAAAATTGAAACAATAATAAATAATTCGTAACAATATTATGTGTAATTTAAAATTTTAATTTGAGAGAAAAAAAAAGTTATTTTCTCCTCCTTCGAGCCGGATTTGAACCAGCGACCTATGGATGTCTATATTCATTTATTCCAACTACAGTCCACCGCTCTACCAACTGAGCTATCGAAGGTTATTTAACTACCGAAATTAGTGCAAATTTCACAATGTTTAAACAATTTTATTGATGTCAAACTAAATTTTTTTTTGTTGTAAACCTTCCTTATTGGTCATAATTTTACGTTAATTTAATTTTATTTGCAAAATATAAAGAAACCCTATACCTCCTTATTTTCCTATGTCTACAATAGCAAATTTTCCTTTTCCTTGTAAAATTTAGGGTGTGTTTCTTCTTCACTTACGCAATATATGTATAAATATCTACTATTATAAACAATAAAGACAAAGCTATATAAGGTCATAGTAGCAATATGATTCTGTTTGTTTGCTGTCTTCAATCTTTCAACTTGTAAGTTAGTTTTCATGTTATCTGGAAATTTTGACACCAGACTTTGGAAAAATGAGAATAAACAAAGTCAACAAAGGAAAGTCGTGTAATTTGGACCGTTTTCGACTTATAAGTTTCTAGTAAACTATACAGTGTTTACTCGATTGATACATTCGTGTGGTGGAGCCTATTTCATATTCCCATCTCATTTTATCACTACGTCTGCAAATACGTTATCCGTCCTACTCTGTAGCCCCTTACCCCATGTCTGAATGTATGCGATCACTGAAAAAGCTATAGAAATTATATTAAAAACATAATTACATTATGCGTAGAAATCACCCTTGCTTTGTTATTTTTCTTTTTTATTGTAAGGTAAGACTATATTTCCTAAAACAAAATGTAGTACTTGTACAAAAAATCTTTTCGTTATATACAAATATGTCCCATCTCGTTATATCAGAATTCAATAAGGAAATGTGGAAGATGTTAGCCTAGCTCTTCAGTTTGCGTAATTTGGACCATTAGTTCAATTTATGCTTATTTAAATGAATATCGCTCCAATCTTAATTTTTATACAAAGTTAGTCATTTGAAGCTACAGTTTCCATATTTTTGGAGAAACGAAACAAAAATACAAGAATAGCAAGTATTCTGCCTAGAAATGACTTGATAGCAAAATGGGTCTTACCGATAAAAGCATTTCTAAAAATGAAGAAAATGGGTGTTTTATTACCTACCTGCAACAGTATTTTCGGTCTTTGGGCATATTTGTAAAATTTGGTGTCATAAACAATTTCTCTTGGCAGGGTGCAAATTGTTGTATTGTTAAAAATTTCACATTTTACAAGCTAAGTCGGCCAACTGAAAATGCATCCACTATAACAATTTTTTTGTTTTGTTTTCAAAAATCGTTTAATTGGGAAAAAAAATCGAGGAAGATTACAAATTTTTCGTAATTTAAATAGAAATTCTATTAATAAACAGGTCAATGGGTTTTTTAAATCATACGTGATTAAACTGGGAGTTGTAGACGTATGGACTAATTCAGTTTGACTAAATTAGTAACGATAAGGAGAAGCGATGGGTAAACAACTGGCGATTGTTCAATGGAAACATCGCCCACGCATTTGAGAAGAAAATCAATAATAGATGAAAAATATGTACATCTATCCCTTGATTTGCACGCTGCTTAATGTACACGGTTTCGCTTTTACACGGTTTTAAAATAAAAACAATTTTTTTTTCTATTTTGGTTCATTTGCATACCATTCATAAACTAAAAGAGTATCATATTGATTAACGCACTCTTTTGAAAGTTCAATTAAGTTATCTATCGCAGCTTTTTCAAAAATGACAATCGCAAACATCAGTTATTTGTTCTACATGGTTTCGGTTTGCACGATTTGTTCAACGTATCTACCGTGTAAATCGAGGCATGGGTGTATTTCAAAGGAATTGATGCACACGTCAGCACATCTGACAGGGAAGAAAAACAGTGCTAAAAATAGGTCCACTAAAATTATTTAAAATACGAAACATCAAAAAGTATTCGATTTTTTTACTCCCCGCTTAAAAATAAAAAAAGTCGGGATTTCGGTCCGATTTTCGAAAATCGAAATTTCATCAGATCTCGATGTTTTGAGGTACAAGGAAGCTATTTTGACCATTTTCGATTGGACGTCCGAGTGTGTGTGTGTGTGTGTAAATAAAATTTTGTAGTATACGGTATCTTTAGAACCAATCAACCGTTTAAGATCAAGTTTGCAGCATTCGAACTGATCGACTGAGACTTGAATCTGATTAGATTTTGGATCCAATCCATCAGATAGTTTCAAGGTTATTCAAAGAAAATGGGAAAAATTTCACTTATTTGTTGAATAACTTCCATATTGTTCCATCGGTAGATTTTTTAAATCTAGTCGCTGCTTCCTATGGAAGAGATGCGTCGAATGACGTATGGCCGGTTGAAGTGTTCAAAAGATATCATCGATGGAAAATTTTCAAAAATGTGTTTTATTTATCAATATTTATATTCAATATCCGTTATGTTGGTAATCAAAAGGGCATCGAGATTTTGACAAAAAAAAAGGCAGGCTGGGTGTAGAGAGTGTCCACGGCGGCCAAGAGCGAGACGGGGCCCTGGTAAAATTATTCCATGGGCCCCAGTATTATTGCTGGTTGAAATGAGATAATTTCTGTAGTAAGTAATCAAATTACACACATTGCGGGAAGTTCTAGGGTTGGGCTATAGGTCAACCGATTTCCACATTTTTTTCAATGAAAATAACGATTTACGAAAAGGTTTTGAAAGATATTGACTGTTTTTTTTTCATTTTAGAAACGCTTTTATCGATAAGGCCCATTTTGCTATAACGTCTCTTTTAGACAGAGTACTCTTTATCCTTGTGTTTTTGTTTCGTTTCTTTAAAAAATATGGGAACTGTAGCTTCAAATGACTAATCCTGTATATTATTAATTTAGTTGTTACTGACGGACATACAGCAACGGCCATGTGCTTGTGAACAAGCAAAATCAAGAGGATTATATCATGAAATGGATTAAAGCAACATCAAACGTGCAATGGAAGCTGTGCGGAAAATCCAGATAGTTGTAAAGCATCTGAATCAAATTATCTACTTTCATACGTTCATAATTGAAAATTAAATTTTTTCAGTAAGTCTCATATTTAAATTTTTTTTTTTTAATATTGTGAATACGTTTAGATAACCAATTCTCAATTGACTATAACTGGACGTCACTTTTTGTGAAGAGTCTTCTTTTTAAATGGTCTAAATGACACACACGACTTTCCTCTATTGATTTCAACAATTTGTTTAAACATTTTTTGTTGTTTTGCTATAAAAAAATGATACAAAAATGATAAAGATTGCAAAATTAACCAATTAAATTCCAACAAATCTTGTTACTAATCTCATTATAATTAATAATCTAACACGATATGTACTTTTTTTAAACTTAATTTTGCCACGATATATAATTAAAAATTAAAAATTTTAAACTATAACTAATTAAAATCTTATCGGTAATTTAACGTATTATTATAAAATATTCCAATTTGATATGCTTTATGATGAACGACCTCTAACACATGAAATATATACAACTGTTTATCTTTTTAAAAATTGATAAACATTAATTTTAATAAACAATTCCAATACTGACAACATATTGTAACAAAAACACAACTAAAAAGACTTTTGTTTTTCTGTTATATAAAGTGGTGGCTAGCCTCTTGAACTTCTCTAGGTGAGGCTGAACTATCCACCTCGAATTATTGAAAAAGAAAAAAAACTCACAGTGCCATCATCATCATAAGAAGTAAATTTAATTCGTAATAAACAGATGGTGTAAATTGTTATCAATTAATAAATGAAAAATGAATAGTGGTTACATGAACTTATTCTAGAAATCTCTTCTTTTTTTCATTATACCCAATAAAATATAACTATTTTTAATTAGTTAGAAAATGAATAATTGCCATCGATTAACCTATAAGACAATTGAATCTAATTTTTTTTAAAGTTCAAACACTGACATTTATAAAGTTGAATTGCATAAATAAACTAAATAAAGGTACTTATTATCAAAAAAAAAAAAAAAATTGAATAGACAACAGTAAACTTACTTTTAATGTTTGAAAATTGAGAAACAAACAATGCATAGATAGATGTTATATGAAATGAACTAAAATTGAATATTTTCAAAACTGTTTTTCTACACCAGATTAATCGACTTTGACCTACAAATTTATGTATTTTTCTGTATCTGTCAAACAAGAAACGAACAAACAATTCACCAAACATAAATAAATGAAAAGGAAGAAGACAAAAAAAAAACGAAATTTAAAAACTGTCTTGACATATTGTCACGAAATTTTATTTTAAATTATTTAAAAAAAAATATGAAGGAAACAGAACAGAGTAAACAATAGCAGCTTTATTATTATCTCAAGCATAAAAACATTTCATATTTCAGATTTTTATTAACGATAAATAATAAAAATCACGATAAAATCAATAATAACATGATGGAAGAACGACGACAGAACAACAACAGCCAATTAAGAGAAAACAAGTTTTCTTGAAGAAAATCCACAATAAGTAAAGGGATGATGTGAGACTTGGGGCACTTTTGGCTTTGTTACAATGACGATCAAGGCTATTATAATAAAATTAAAATGATCCCATTATTGATAAGAGTAATTTTTCAAAAGACTGAAAGATGTCCTTTCAAGGATCATCAAAATTATAAATACAAGACACTAATGGAAAGTAATGCAAAGGTTACTTTTTTCAAACTGGCTATTATCAGAAGATCTATTACTGGGGAACTGGAGGGTTAAAGAGACTTTTTATAATAAATGAAAATTATGTTTTCATATTTCCACAATCTAAGTAGACTGGAAAAATATAAGTTATTCAGTAGCAATATCTACACAATACTATAAGTACTTTTCAATGCTTTTGTAAAAATTGTAAAATGGGGAAAAACAATAAACTTTAAAATTAATGTTTTTATACAAGTCGTCGAAATTGCTGTTACTTTCAAGTCACTTTCCTCTAAAATTGTTTAAATTTAATATTTAATGTAACTTTCTCGAATAGTAGAAAGAAGTTTTTGAGGATTTGACAACGTTTTTCTACAATTCGGTATAATCGCCAACATTATTTTTTTGGTTTATTGGAAAGTCATTTGAAAATCATCCAAAACATGGAAGGGCCCTTTTACTTACAGATTATAAGACAACTGCATCGCTTGTTCCTTCGTATAACAGTTTGCTTTAATGATAAGAATAATAAACAAGTTTCATCATCATCAAACATGCACGTAACAGAATTTCCTTGTCTTTTTGTGAAAACTAATATAGAAAAAAAAAAAAAAAATAACTGATCTTAAACTCTACTCTCTGACGTATTTACGTACAATTGCCGAAATAGTAAAACCATTCATTTTTTTTATGTTCCAAACTAAAATTCTCATGAGTACAGTTCAAATAAACAATACTGTCCCTGATGACCTGAATGAAGAAGAAGAAAAGTAGAAATAAAGCAAGACTCGTTCGTAACGGTCTTGTGGATTGTGGCTAAAATGTAATTTCACAAAGATATAAGTATTTTATTCAAAATATTCATATGTAGATAAATATGTATGTTAAATAGAAAATACACTTCCTTGACTTTACAACAACAACAACAAGAAGATAAAAAATGAAGTAATTAAAGAATAATTAAGTGATGATTCTACCTTTTTTCCACTCTACCATTACTTTCAAATAAAACATCATGGAAAGATGTCATTGGCATGAGAACACAGTTACTGTAAAATTATTTCCGAACAACAACTAATTATTTATAGCGATAAAACAATACAAATGCTAAGTTAATAAACAAAAATAATTCAGTATTGTCCATAATGATTATTGTACCATTGAGCATCTTCAGAAACAACAAACATCCATTTTTCCCCTATGGGGAACAAAAAGAAAAATCGTTATCTATTGTGGAAAAGACGGACAATTCATCAAATTTCGGTCGATCAAACAGTCAGCAATACCTTATTCTATCAAATATAAGCTTAATGTATAATATAGTAGTCTGCGTATAAGATGCCATAAAATCTAACTTCATAAAGAAAACCATCTTCGGTTGACCGTCTGCTATTCTATTCATAGTATATTTTAAGGATTGACATTTATTTGAAATGTTTCTTTGTATTTTAAAGAAGAATTTCCTAAGTGAATAACGACTGACAATAAAATGGAAAATTCAGAAACATATAAAGAAGTTAGTCACAACATCAAACATAAGAAAAATGTACTTATTCATTTTTTATAAAATATACTTACGTCTACATGGAAATAATATGCAGTTTTACAAAAAAATAAAAAAATAATAACAACAGTAACAAATACAACTATTCAGACAACATTTAATGACAGTAATAACAAATTTTAATTTATAGGCATACTAATGGAAATTTAGTGAAAGTAATGAGACTATTTTTTTCTTCATATAAACAAAATACATATTAATCATATTTTAGAGAACGAGAAAAGACCAAACATAATATACCTATAATTATTAGATAACAAAGGATAACAGGACATATGAAAAAAAAGAGATCTTTCCAACTTTATTATTGAGAAGAATGATAGAACTAAAGACAGGTTATAAATGTCTACATTTCATGGAATTAATCTTAATAATTCAACATTATACAGAAAGAGAAAAAAGAAAAACCATTAGTTCAACTTGCTTTAATTTTTCATCCAACCTTAGCAATTTTTTTTTGGTGTAAATTGTTGCAATTTTTCCTACATCTAAGCCGAGTAAAGAGCATTTACATAAATTATAAAATATTCAAATTATAGTGATAGATTTTCGTTTATATTTTAATAATATTATGGAAAAGCTTAGATGTAGGAACACTTGGACAAATTTACACTAAAGACAAAGAGTGAATATTTAAGGTTTGACAATGATAAACAGTCAAACTATCAAACAGTCAGCAAAAGCAAATAAATCTTCTTCACCGAACTATATAGTGGGATAATAAAAATTTTAAAAGTTACCTAAAAAGCATCATCATTACTATACAATCACTTATATGTCTTGCAATTTTGATGAAATAAATAAAAGATCCAATATAGCAGTATGTATTATCTAAAGCTGCCATATATGATTCAAGTATGGAAGAATCAAAATTGACATTAGATAAGATCTATTTGGAACATTTATATTGGAACCTAACTAAGATGAGAGTATTGGAGAAACTCGATAAAAGAAAACTGCATAAAATGGATCAATGTTGAAACTTTTCCAAGGAAACAAATCGATAACTCAAAAGAATGACAAAACAGTAAATGTAACGAACAACAAAAACTTAATGGAAGTTGGAAATTACAAAAGAATTAACACAATTAATTGTCTTTAACTAATTGTTACTTTTACTGGAGTTGTTTTTTTTAGATGTTGTTGAGTTTCCATGAAATTTCTGTTTAATCGTTTATAATAAATAATAATAATTTTAACTAAATAATCAACACAATTCTCCAACTTTACTGTTTCAGATAATCCTAAATCTCGATTTATTGGTAAATTTTACTTTGAAACAGCCTAAAATTCCTTGGACTTAAGATCCATTTTATTTCGCCTCGCTACCCTTAGGCTGCCACAGACTGCAAATTCCAAATCAGGTGACTGACAAGAACATTTAGAAATTTTGAAGCAAATAGGCACGGAATTTCTGGTCAAACCATCAGATACCATGCCGAGGAAATTTGACTTCGAAAAACCATCAAGGGGCACGAACCTGGATAAGCGCTAGGAAGTGTTTACGAAGAAATCTCAAAGGCACACAATATACATCTTGACAAACAACCAGGCGGTGTTGAAAGCTCTAAAGGCCTTTAGCTTCGAGTCAAAAACCATCTGGGAATGTCGACAATCTATGAAACAACTGGCTAAGGGCAATAAACTTACCTTGCATGAGTTCGTATGGGTCCACTCATAGGTACGGAGCCATTCTGTGGGCTAGCCAAGACCCACATAAGGCAGGAAAATGCTCCACTGAAAACACTGTCGAAAACACTGTCCAGGAATGCGACAGGCAAAGAAGTTTATCGACTACTTGGCCCAGAATACTAAAAAGCTCTTAACTCAGCACTGCCCAGTGATATAGCATCTCAAAAAACTGGGCTAATCAGACAGTGAGAAATGTGCATCCGACAATGAAACCTCCGAACGCATACTATGCAAATGTGATGCCTCGGCTCACATAAGACTCACCCACCTAGGCAGTATGATTCTATCACCTGCTGAAGTGGTGAAAAAGTCTCCGAGTGAGATAGTTAGCATTGCTTAAAAGATATCTTTCCTAGGATATCAATAAATGGAGGGTTAAGAACAATAGATCAACTGTGGTCGCAGTTCAGGAAGACTAAAGAGGACAAACGACCCCTATAATCTATTCTAATCTAATCGCCTAACACTGAAAGTCTCCATTATTAAAATGCGTAGTATGCTCAAGGAATATAAAACTGATATGATCGACCTTAAGTCCAGATTTAGGAAATACAGAGGAACCGAGTCTAATAGTTTTGTTCCGAACCACATTTCCAAATTGTTTTATGTAGCCTCTTCTTTGTCATGCATGCATGTATGTCTAAAAACACACCAAATAGAACACTGAAAGGTTTGGTCAGAATCGCCTGATAAAAGTCTAGGCTTCTCCAACTACTGTTATTTAGCGTTTATTGATTTTTTTTAAGAACATCACCAATTTAAATGTAATCGTCGTAAATCATAATAATTAGGAAAGTTTTTTTTCCTCCTCTTATTGTTCCGTTTGCAGATTTTTCTGAAAAACAACATCCGGATGGACATGTGGTATAGAAGTTTCACATTTCATCATAACATATGACCTCATTATGATATACATATTGACACATTCAATAATAAACAACAAATGAATAGATGAAAGAAGGTGGTGATGAAATCAATTATTAAAACTGATAATGTCTATGGAATAATTTTTGTTAATAAATACTAGTTAAAAAAAAGCAAAATAGAAAATTTAAACAAATATATGTATAATAGAAACAATCGATGTTCTTGACATATGATTATAGAAACATAAAGTTCAAGGAATATGGAATCAATATTTTCAAAAAAATGACAACATTAATTATCAAAAAATTACAAAAAAAAAAAACTGAAAAAAAATCAACATTTTGCAATTAATACTAAACTATACCTGTTGTTTTCTAATTTTAAAGTACAAAATTATTAATTATAAAATAGATCGTAAAATAATTAAAAAAGCTCATATATACTTTAACAACGAAATATTAAACGTTCTTCAAATAATTATGTAATTTGAATCTAAATATAAAAATTACGCATCAATTTATTAAAAAAAAAAGGCAATAAGCAGAACCGGTATTGCTTACTTTCCTTACAACTTTATGCAGCTTTTTTTAAAAAAATAATTGCTTGATTCTAGTTATTTTTACGTTAGTATTTTTTTTGGTTAAAAATAATACAGCGATCGCCATTTAATATGCTCAATTACTAATGTAAGCCAAACTGATAACAATAAATGAGTTGCCACAACATTGCACAAATCGACTAGAAAATCAATGATTAGACCATCTGATTCCGCTCGACGAGAAAAAATGTACACAAGACAGAAAAAACGGCGGTTTTGAGATTGCTCGGAATTTTGGCACACAAAATTAGACCAGTAAAACTTTGAGAACATGTTACAACACAAAATGCTCAGAAATTGTTTTAAATAACCCCCCCCCCCAAGTCTCTTGTTTTCATGTTATCATGGTATTGTCCATATCACGAAATTAACAGAGTTTCCTCTAGTTGTTGAAATACAACTGTATCGCCAAATTGAAGAAAGTTCCCTGCAATTTTTGAATTTTTTGAGTACTTCTCATGTTCACTGTCTAAATGTACCAATTCTTCATCCTATTGAATTGAATCGACTTCATCGGATGTTTGTATACTCTTACCGCTTATCAGGACTGTACTAAATTGAAATCTTTGCCGTCATAAGCTCAGTAGCAAAGAGTATAAGATAAAATGAAATATTCGAGTTTCAGCACTTCCGGTGTTTCAGGCACTCGAGACAGTTTGAAATCCTATACTCTGACAATATTCAAATGACCCTCCTTGTCTCTTAAAGATTCAAAGAATTGAATAGTTGCGGTTCTCAAACACCAGAGGTCGCTACTATACTTATATTTCCGCTTCTCCTCTATCCTATACTCTATGTGAAGGAGTTGCTGGTAAGAAAAATATTTTTATCATCCTTCGACATGGAATTGATGAACCGCGGTCGTGACTCCTGGCATTTTTCGACCGGATTTTTGAAAAAAAAACGGTTGACAAATTTAATATAACTACAGCTATCATTAATTGTTTTTTCTATTAGGCGTATTTGCTAATTATGTTAACCGTAAGAATTGCAATAATCCAAATATTTTATAATTTATTCTACAAGCGAGTAGCTTGCTTGACAAAAGGTCGTCAAAAGTTCATATTTACATAGTGTAAACACATTAAGAAGAAACTCGCTTTTCACTTCCCCGTTGAAACATCAGCTTTATCACTAATTGATGGGAATTTTCGCTGTTTAGGATTGGTCCACGACCATTGCACGTAAATTACAGACTTTAAGAACAAAACTAATAAATATTCCACAGTTTCAAAAACAACAAACGAAACATAAGATTAACAGTGACCACATTAAGCGGCTAGGCACTGTATACAAAAAAATAACAAAACGATTATCATTAAATTAAACGAATAAACCTTGACAAAAATCATATGATCTTTATTGTTCTATTGTCACATAGACTACCTATATGACAAAATTGAAAACTTACCTTCTTGATTTAGCGGGGTAATGGTGGTAGTTGAGGTGGGAGCCAGTGCAAGAAAATTGGGGCAAAACAAGCCCCATCCAATAATAAAATAACCCCCTAAATGATTGGTGGTTAATCTGTAAAATCCAATCAAACAACAACAAAATAATTAATTTTATAATAATAGCAATGCATTTTCTATTCAAATATCAAGGGTCGTATCATATAATTGCCACAATTATGCAAGAAGGACCATTACCTCCATATTTCCTAAACATTTACGGAAATGATTATACAGAAAGGTATAACTAGGAATTGAAAAGGGGGCTTGCTTTTCTATCTAAAAATGACTCGTTTTTTTGTTTCTAGTACCATTCACACTACATAACGGATTTTCCAGTTAGTAGCACAATGTAGGTGTACAGTAGTGGAACATTTTAATTTATGTACAATTGCGAAATCTCTATTCTTTTTATATCTCAACGAACACACAAAAAAAATTGTTATTATTATGTTCAACAATAGACAAAATCTGTCTGAATTTAATAATGCAAAAATTTCGATCTTATTATAATCAAGTGACCATTGCAAAAAGATAACAAAAGACGATCAAAACAAAAGACCACCAACTGAGACCACACTCTTTACCTACCAACTAAATAACTTTAAATTGATGATTTATCCATTAAAACATTGTTATTTTATCAATTTTACAACACTTTATCACACAATTATTATAAACAAAAATAATTAAATATAGTTTAATAAAAAAAAAGAACATTCACCATATACGTACATTCACACACACATACACAAAGACACAACTCTAACACACACTTGGATTTTTTTGTTTTGTAAGCGACTACCCGATAATATTTAAACTGAATTTTTATCACAATTCCTACTCGAAAAAAAAACAAACAAAACAATAATTAACGCTATTTTAATTAATTTTATTTAGAAAAGCCACTATCAAATAAACAAAAATTATTGTCAAATGTGAATGTGATTTATTGACTGGAATTCGATTGAAGCGCACCAAACGGTAAAGAAGTGAACTAATTTCCAGTCAAAAGTCACAGCAATTGCGATTTCAGTTAATAGAGTGCAGTTTATTCCAATTTTATTCATTAGTATACCAATTTATTTAATTTGATGGATTTACAACAAAAAAATTGTAGTTTAATTCATTAATTCCAACAAAAATATTGTAAATTACCAATATTTTAACGAATTATTGATAAATTCAATTGTTTTTATTTTTGACATTTCGACATAACCTCAATTTTTTTTATTGTTGTGATTAAAGCGGTAAATTTGAAAATCATGGATTTGTACGAGAAAGATTCAAATATAAATAATCGAGCATTAGAACAATTAAAATATGATTTAAATGATGTTAATACAGATTCAGATAATTTAGATGATGATGATGATATTGATGATGATACAGATATGAAAGATTTATCAACAATTAATCGTGATAATGTGATAAAAGTTGATGATTCTGAAGATAATTTGACAAAATCTAAAAATGACGATTTATTATTAGATAGTGATATTATATTGCCGCAAGCTGCACAAAATACAAACAATATACAACCAGTGAAAAAGAAGGAAATAAAGAGTCGCAAAGAAATGGAGGAGGAAGAACGAGAGAAGATGCAGTAAGTTGCATTCTTATAATTCCTCTATGATCTTCATTTAATTGTCTTTGTTGTTTGCAGAGTATTAGTATCGAATTTTACAGAAGACCAATTGGATCGCTATGAAATGTATAGAAGATCAGCATTTCCGAAAGCTGCAATTAAACGATTAATGCAAACAATAACCGGTTGTTCAGTTTCACAAAACGTTGTTATAGCAATGGCCGGTATTGCTAAGGTTTTTGTTGGTGAAGTTGTCGAAGAAGGTAATTAGATATTAAAGGATAATAATAATAATAATAAAAAGAAACCTTGTCGTCGTCCCTGTAGATCATTGACCATTGTGCAACTCTTTCAATAATAAATCTATTTGTCTAATACGGAAGCAATTATGTCAAAGTTCATATTTCTAAAAACTGGCCATAAATCTATCAATAGAGGTCTTATATCGTTTCCAATATTTGCGTCATTTTGTTTTTATTCTATTTATATGAAATATATCAAGTTATTTTTTTCTTGTTACATTAACAGCTTTGGATGTAATGGAAGAACAAAACGACACAGGACCCTTGCAACCGAAACACCTGCGGGAAGCAGTAAGACGACTACGTTCACAGGGTAATATCCCTAGCGGAAGAGATTACAGATCGCATTTCCGTTTATAAATCAAATATAACAACTGTATTTATTTTGTAATATTAATAAGTTTTATAGATAATAAATTTAAAATTCTCTTTTATTACGGTTATTTTTTCCAATTCTATGGCCTTAAAAATATAATTATCAACAGTTTTATTTAAACATTTAGAGAGAGAGAAGATGATAGAAGAGTGGGTAGCAGGAGGGCAACGACATTCTGTTATCACAGCAGAGAACGCATCTTTATAGTTATTAAGTTTCAGTAGAATAGTGCGGTTTCTAGTGTTCTGTTTAGTTTACTTTTTCTTTTAAATTTTCAATCTCATGCCCTGCATTCTAGTGGCTTAAAATACGACCGCATTACTACAAAATGCCCATTAAATTTATCGTTATCTTTATCTTAGGTAAGTTTTAATTATACCGAAAATACGAATTTCAAATTTTTTTTATGTAAATATTCAACGTATTTCACTCACATCAAAATGATGTATTTTAGGGTTGGAGTTATGTGCAGCATGTGATATGGACCAAACACGTCACGGTTGTCGTATATCGCATAAATCATGTTCTTGTGGCTTCGGTTGTGCATCTGAATATCGTTATGATACAATGGCAGAATGCCAAAATGCTCTAAGAGGTTCATTTCATAATACAATCAGTTTGTAATAAACCAAAGCATATTGTATGTATTGTAGGTAGGAAACGGGATATTTGTAAACCAAATCCTTGTCTACATGGTGGTTCTTGTATACAAACCTCACAATCACCAAAATATAAATGTTTATGTGAGGGTACAGGATATTTCGGTCTTCGATGTAATAGAGGTAAAGTAATAGAAGATTTTTCATATTTAAGCTGAATATGATAACCTTTTAACATACAGTAAAACAATCACGACCAAGATTGATTGGGTTCTTTAGAAATAATATTGATAAAAACGATGCCAGTTTACATTTAAAAGATTATAAAATTTAATACAAACATTTTTTCTTTCCTAATTTTTAATTTTATAATAAATCTTCTATCGATTTCTTTTCTAGCATGTCCAGTAGCAGGAGCTGGCGGAAGCATCGGTGATATCTTCCCCCATGAATGTATAGTGATATGAATTTATCAATCTACCACCAGACCAGTGTTCTGTTGTCTAATCCCATGTATTTCTTCGGCATATTTTTATGTTTATTATTATTATTATTATTATTAGAAATAAAACCATTTTATTTTAAATAGTACTTTCTTAGTATATTTTCCTTTGAAATTAAAACAATTTACAAATAGAAGATAATCCACATTTAATATTGTAGTTACTTTGAAAAACTGCATCACAGTACCCACATCAACATTTATAAAATTCAAAAATTAGAAAAAAACACCCAATTATCTACCCATTATGTTTATTTAAATTAAACAAAAATGCTAAATGAACAGAAATAATTTAAGAAAAAAAAAATAATTAGAATTTACTAACAATTATAATAATAAGAGGTAAAGGCAAAAATTTAGGCACCGCAATGGAAGGAGGAAACATCTACTTTGGTCAATAGCAAAAAAAAACAAACAAAAACTGGTTGGAAATTATCACAGAAGATTAAAGTAAAAAGATAATAACAAATTAAATAAAACAAACAAAAATTGTGCGAGGGATAAATTCTTCCTCATTTTATATAATCAAATGTTGCGGGTACTGCATATACTGCAAACCTAACAATTACACCTAAATTGGAGTCTAAATAAAAGTTACAAAAGGTTTCATTATAATGTAATAGTAGTAGTAATAGTAGTAATAGAATTTACTTATCGATGCAGTCTTCTCTAGATCAAATAATCTAATACCTTAACTTTGTATCCTAATAATAAATTCATTGTATTCATATTTGTCAATGGATTATCATTTTTTTTGTAGTTTTTTTTTAAATGTTTTTTATTTTTTTGGTTTTGTAAGCAGTGATTTTTTTTGTTTTTGTTTTTGTTTATATATAAGCACAGTAAAACTGCGAACGTTTTTTTTTTAATTATTATTATTTTTTTTTTGTTCAATTCAACATGTACGAACATTAGCTACAACTAATATTGGTGTATAAATTACAACCAAAAAGGTTTTCTTCTTGCCCTAGTTTTAATTTTATATTATTTGGTTTATCATAACAATTGTTGCAAATTTGTCAAATAATTTAATGAATATTGTTATGAATGTAGTAATAGGACTTATTATAAAATACAATATAGCCGACTCCACTGCTAAGACAAGATTAAGTTAGTTTGCTACAATAGTAGTAGTCGTTTTTTTGTTTTGTATGACATATGAATCAGACAGAGATATAGATAGAGATATAGAATGACTTAACCAATGACTATATTTTGTTTATTATTATTCGACAATAATACCCGGTAGACGAGTCACACGTGTCTCAGATGAAAATCCTTTTGAACCATCTGGGCCTTTTGGTTGGCGAATTGATGTTAATTTTGGACCTGTATCATCTAATGATATTGTACGTAAACGGCTTATCAAACGTTCCGGTCTTGCTTGAACATCACTACAATAATAATAATTATTATTATTACAACTAATACAAGATTTAAAAAAAAAACAACAGATTTACCTGACTTTGACAACACTACAAGCTGATGATTTGCCACTACGATGATTATTAACAAGTACAAATTCAACTGTATCACCAATTTGTAAATTAACATTATCTTTAACTTCGGTCATATGGAAAAATAATTTTTTGCCTTCTTCAACTTCATACGCCAAAAAACCAAAATTACCTTTAATCGAATCAACAGTTGCACGTAATTTTTTACGTACAGCAACAATATTTGCAGCACGTCCAGTTGTATCAATTTGTAATTGTACATGATCATCAATTTGTAATAATTCACGTTTATTAACTAAACCCATTATACCAAATTCTAATTCTATTGGTTTCTCATTTAGATCACCACCACCACCACCACCATCATCATCATCATCAACAATATCATCACCACCATTACCATTATTACCAGTTTTTATACGTATTAAACCACTATATTCTTTTTGTTCGGGATTTGCTGAACGTAATGGTCGTATTATTGTACCATCTAATACATCACCTAATACTGGTGGTAGATTTATTGTACCTTTTGGTATTATTTTAACATTTTCAGCTGATGAACACATTCCTGGATTACCACGACTACCTAAATTATATTCAACTTCTTGGCCTAATTCTAATGTATTTGGATCACCCTCGAAATTACTACGAAAATTCAAATTTTATTGAAAATTATTGATTTTAATTAAACAAAACACAAAAAATAATACCTGAAATGAAAGAAAACTTCTTTGTCGTGTTGAATTGTTTCAATAAAACCGAAACCCTCCTTTAATGCTGCTATAA
>JAZBGY010001186.1:0-26983 GCA_037414755.1 Lydus trimaculatus | reverse complement strand
CAAGTCATTTTTAGACAGAGTACTTTCAATCCTTGTATTTTGGTTTCGTTTCTCTAAAAAATACAGAAACTGTAGGTTCGCGTGAATCACCCTGTATTTATTTAAATAATCAAAAGTATTACTTAATATGTAAAAACAATCATAAGCTAAGCACCATGTGCATCATATTTATCTTGTAAATAAAACCTCAATAACGATGGCCATCACCTGTAATATCCAATCAAGTTGCCAACTATAACCTACATACAATTAGTGTGAAAAAAACAAACAGAAAAACAAGCAAATTTTAATTGGAGGTGTTGTTCAATAGAAATACATGGACAGGTCTTAAGAGCGGTTAGTGGGTGATAAGAAATATATGATTGCCAGAGGTATATACTGATAATCCAGCAATAACATGACCAAGGCATGGGATTTTTCAAGTCTTAGTAATATTTGTCAGTTCTCGATCTCTTGATGCTTTTCTCAATACTTTGTATTAGTTAATTGGTGTTAAAATGAAATTTACGTAGTTTTTTGTGTATTCATAATAATATGGAAATATTGAAATTTGACATACGCGCCAAGTGTGAAGGTAGGCCACATTACTAAAATTAGTATGGATCAATGAAAGTTTAATACAAAACAATTCCAATTTTGCAACCGTTTTACAATAAGGAACTAGTTTTATGGCCAATCATGATAATATTTTCAAACTTAAGTTTCGTTTATTTCTTTGCTTTTTTTGTGTAATTATTCCAAATCAATTTTTATGTTACGCCACTGTTTATAGGTCTACCAACTTGTAGAAATGACATTCTAGTTAGGGGATTTTCGCTTCTAACCTCATTTAAATTAAATCGAAAGATATCAGAATGTTTTTAACAATATTTCATAATTTTTTACAAAAATTTATAAATAATCTCCAAGTCGCCAATTCTACTCTCAACTTCAACTAGAAATATCGTAAATCTACCAAGAAATTCATCTTTCAACATTGAATATTTATGTAATCCTAAGAATATTGTAAAAATTGAAACAAAAGATTGTAAATCGTAAGGGTGCTGGTGATATTCGCTTAGTTAATCAATTAAAACAACAATTAGGCAATTTAAACAATAACGATACAGATTATCAACGAATTTCTAAACAATTCTATGATGAATTGATGAAAATATCAAATAGAACACATCCAAAAGTTTCACAAAATGATAATAAGTTGTTATCTTTTAGGTCAATTAGCACAATTAGAACAAGCATTAATACGTTTTGTTGTGAAGAAATTAATTGAAAATGATTTCAAATTAGTCCAACTCCCAGATATTCTACCAAGAGAAATCATAGAAAGATGCGGCATGAACAATTCATTATCCCCACAGCTAATTAATTAATTAACAAATCGTAGGTGTATACATTAGATTCTGCACTACATGACTATGATTTGTGCCTTTCCCGAACTTTATAAATAGCTTTTGCAGGATTTCTAATGAATAAAACTGTAAAACAATCGGATTTACAATTCGGTATAAGTCACCCGGCGCATCCACCAAATGTGCAATATATTTATTAGTGGCTTTTGGTATAATGTTTTACTACTACCATTTATCGTTAGGGTTGTTTTTTTAATAATCGATATTCAAATAAATTGCGACAAGTTTACCAATAGTACCGGTTTTTAATTTCAAGATTAAAATTTCATTAATTTGATTAATTATAATAAAATCTCAATGTCAAAAATTTCATAAAATAATCCATATTATAAGGGATTACATACGTTTAAGGGAATGTTCCCTGTGATTAGATTTTATGTTTTAAAAATAAACAATCAATGTTCATAATTAAAGATATGAAAAATTCTTACCAAAATTAGAATTATACAAAATGACGGTGTAACTTGCAAGGTGAACTTCAACCTTTTTTTTCTCCCATCAGCTTGTGAATGGATACGATCGGCGAAACATGTTTCACTTAGAATGAATTGTTCTATCTATAAACCAAAAATCATCACAATCGGCAGATTAGAAATTGTAAAACTTACTTATTGGAAATGATGTAGACACGTAGAAAGTCTTCTAAAGACGTTGATTGTACAGCTTTTCAACAGTTTTGTTAATCAGTTGATAGAGATATCACCAAAAAAATAACGTAAAACTTGTACTACAGTTAACAATATTGAGGGCGCATCCACCATCTTTACATCGAAACTATTAAAATTTATCTCAACAAATGATTTCCATGAATTTCTTATGTTTTTCAAACAATTTGCAACATTAACAGTAATAAATAGCTGAATTAATGGATTTTCTTTTGAATTCAACGGCACTTTATAACTGTCTTGTCTCGTTCAAGACACTGCGACGGCATTGAAATACTTTGGATGTACTCTTGACGAGGAGCTAAGGATGCTCTATCCACGGAAAACGCTATTGCCAGATAATTAACTTACAATTAAATTCTTTCTTTGTTCTATAGTCATTATGGTTATTATATTCCTTGTTTCAATTTGGGTAACTCTATAAAAAAAAAACTAATATTTTTTTTGAAATAAAGTTTGCAAATTTAAGCACAAAACAAATTTGCTCATAATAATTTATTTATTCAATGGTCTACAATGGTGAAATACAATATCCTAAATCATACTATGGTGATAAATAATATCCAAGGAGAAAAAAAACAACGTTAACAAGATAGAAAGAGAATTTCAAATTGGCGTTCAATTAATTTTGATTCTTAAAGCATATTTTGGAAAAACATGAAACACGAATATGTTGTTTTAAAGATCTACAAATGGAATATTTACAAATTATGAAATGGAAATGGACATAATACCTTAGTAGCTGTTTCCATGTTCACTGGAATAATCTTGCCTGCTAGAATTGAAACTTCTTCTTGTGTCTTTCCCATCATTATTATCAATTGTTTTCGTACTGTTATATCTTGACATTCATACCATTTCGAGTCGTAAATTGCAATAAGTGTTTCAGCTGACTATATTTGTTTATATTAACAATTATTATGAGTTTTATTATTAATAAATTAACATAGAAATACCTCTTGTGAAAGCTGAGCTGCTGGATAACAATGAATTACAACTACCATAGCCGCCGCAATTATTACAGTAGCAATACTTTTCATTAACATTAGACTTATTGGTCTGTAACAAAGTTAATTATTTGTAATAATAAGAAACTGTTTTATAATATTTGATATTAACTGTATTGTAGCTTGTAGAAGTTCTGCAAGCATTGTCATTCCAAGAATCCCTAATTCACAAAAAATATTCATTTGATTCAAATTGTTGTACGTATTCGAATATTCTAGCAAAAAATTATGGTGGTCTATATACGATTTAATCTTTCTTATATCGTTTGAATCATATTTTAATGCCCTTAATCGATCATTAAGCATCTTAAATTGTAATTTCAATAAATTTATAGTTAAAAATGCAAAACAATTAAATGTTATTTGAGAAAGTGAACATATGATAAAAGTTATTGTATTCCAAATATAAAATATTGAGCGGTGTAGAAATTCCGGTATATAACAATAAATAGATGGTTCGCCAATTATCCAGGGACGGAAAATATAAATCACCATACCAACACCACAAAAAACAATAAAAGTTTCAATACATTTCTTATAAAATTCAAATTCTTTCCGATATTTCATTGTAAAATCTCGATTTTCATGTTCATCACATAACCAGAATTTGCTAGCATCTTTCACCAGAATTCTAACAGGTTCTTGTTTAACAATTAAAACCATTACTTTGACAATTGCCTGGAATTTTAAAAACGGAAATTATTGTTTTCAATAAGTCAATCCAAATTTCTTACAGTAATTACAGCAACTACACTTTCTAGGGTTTCGGAGAATATTGATGTATCATGCTTTACCCAGAAAATATTGTAAAACACCAAATAAGATGTTGAACCAACTAACATTATAACAATCGAAATTATCAAGTTATTATATTTAAATAATGGATTTAAGCCATATATTCTAAGTGGATATAGAGTCCAATACATGGCTGTTACGTATTCATTCATCTTATACGGCATTTTAGACAATTTGAGAGTCGATATAACACTGACTTCTTATCATGAATGTAACAACACTTATATATAGTTGATTAATTATTAATTAAAGAAATTATCGAAGGGACAAGACTACTGTTATCAATTTCTTTGTTTTAAACAAACCGTAAACGCCCACATTTTGTATACATCAAAAATACAATTATAACAGATGGTTGTTAATATTTGATTAAAATTGATAAAAAAATTCTCTTTTATCTCTCTATGAATGGGACCGCCCTTTTCGTATTTTTTTTTCTTCAACCCTCATTAATATTCCTTGTTGGAAAAATCGCCATTCAATCAATTAATCTTTATGCTATATTGATGATTTTGATATTACTTTTATCTATAGACTAGCTTTAACACCCGGCCTTGCTCGGCAGAGCTTACATTAAATTATGTTACTACTTTAAGCAGCCTACAGACTATCAATAAAATTGTGCAATAATATTGTACAATAAATTGATGGTTGTCCCTAGACTATGAAATAATATTGTGCAACAATTAGTTCTTGGCTGACTTTCAAGGAGTGAAGATGAATGCAGAACTGAACAAATATTGTACAATATTACCTACAGACTGTACAATATTTCTATATTGCACAATAAATATCAAACTGATTTTAATCCGCTCAATATATTGTACAATACTTCAATATCATCTACAGACTGTCAATATTATTGCACAATACGAAATATTGCACAAAATTATTGATAGTCTGTGGGCACCTTTAAGACCAGTGCACATTATGACTGGACAACATAAAGCTTTCAGACCCATGCAGAATACAGTCAAAGTCGGCCGTATCGCATCGTATTTCAAAAAATCCCGTGTCTCGTTTCGCGTTGCAAGAATTGCAAAAAATCTCGATTTCCTCATGCGGCCTCCTTCAACTTGTCAACCATATGTATTAGTTCACACAAAATACATAATAGTTATAGCACGCGGACCTAGAGTAGTATTCCGTTAGAAATACACAGGCACTCGACACGGTCGGTGTTCGGTTGAGGTGTTGGAGGTTCCATAACAGCACGTATATAGCATATGAGTTATAGAAGTGGGGACGGTGGCGCAGATTTCGACCGATGTAGGTCTTTCGGATTCCACTCTAGTAACTAATTTTTCCATTTGTTATTTATAATCAATTTAAAGGTAAATAATCCAGTAACGTACGCTTTAAATTTGACGCGTCTCTGTGAATAGTTCTCGACCAATTAGCTTCAATTTCTAGTGACAGTCTGACACGCCTACTATATAAATTTTACATAAATTATATATTTTTGGATAAGCCTTAATTAGAAGGATTATTTCGAAAAAAACGCGACGTTACAACCTTCTCCGTGTCAAGACGAACAAAATGATGTAACACACTTGTACGTAAAGCTCATATTTACTGAGAAACCGCATTTCAAAAAATACGTCTTCAAATTTATATAAGTATATAGATTGTTTGAGAAATAACTTTAAGGTTTTGTTGTTATCGTGTTTGGTTTGCATGTATTCTTGTAGTTATTCCTATCATCAAGAACTAGCCAGATGAATTTGATAAATGTTCTGTCATTTCTATATAAATATCAATTTGAAAGTTTATTGTGTATTCTCATTATTTAAATATATTCTTTTATAACCAACGAATTTTCAATTGATTTATCAACAAACAAGAAAAATCAAACTATTTACAACAGGATATGTAACGAATACGACGCATTATTAACAGGTAGAAACGTCTAGTTTTAAATAAAATATCAATTGAAAGTGCATTCTAGCATCTTGTTGTAAATAATTCAATTTTTCTTTTCATTATCCTATGGCATCCTTTCATTATTGTCGAGATTTTAAAAGCGCGAGTTATAATGTAACAGATAATCTAAATATAAAAAATTTCAAATCAATAATAACAAAAGGAAAAGATATTTGCTTTACATTTTCTTATGCAGAATAAACATTGTCATACTATTGAAAAGTCTGATAAGAACAATCAGACAAGCAACACCTAAGAAATGATAAAATTATAAATAATAAATAAATAAAAATTATAAAAAGAGAATAAATTTTCCAAACACCACCAAAACAAACTCGCCCTTGATGTAAAAGTATCAACATAAACTACATCTATATATAGAATAGAATAAAATACATTTCTAATTGTTCCAATCAAATTAAATAGTGATAGAAAGGTTTTAAATACAATTCTGGGTTATTTTCAAGAGAATAATCAGTTATGGAACGCATAAGTGTTGTAGTACTTTTGAGAATGTGTGCACACAATCAAATTTTTTGCATCAGATTTACAAATAATCTGTTTATGACTGAATAAACAGATTATAATTTCCTTGGTCCATTTCCCTGATATAATTACTGAAATAGATTTACAAAAACACACAATGAGACATTTCAAGGGATGACCCTATTTACAAATGTTCTCACTATATTTGTATTGTTGACATACATAAGATTCTTTCAGCATAATACAAATGTAATTATTTTGGCTTGTGATAGTATTCTATTTTAATTGGGCGATTACTCTAAATGAAATTTTACATTACGTCCCTGCTTATTTGGTGATTTGTGCTCACTCATATGGGGTCAGAGCGAGGTGACTGGTGGCAAGTTTGAACATTAACTTCAAAATTTGCCATAGAAGATTGTTAATCAATTTACACAAATTGTTTTCATTAATTCCTATTAAATCTTTGAACCATATGGTTACGAAAATCAGTCATCATCCAGACACATCATGCAAATATGGTTAAACGATTTTATTTACATTAAATTAAATATAACAAAAAAATCGAATAACCCGCCATAATTCTGGTTACAAAGATAGTTTGCCATATACCTGCCAGGTGTCGCCAAAAAACTTGTATCCATCCTATTACACCGCATCTAACTATCTATTTATTTAGTGATCTGTGCGCTTGCTCACTTATATTGCCAACCTGTAGAAATGACATTCTATTTAGGGGATTTTTATTTTTAACCTCATTTTTTAAGATCAAAAGAATTAGAATGTTTTTGATAGAAAATCAAACAAAATTTGATAATTTTTTGCAAAAATTCATAAATAATCGTCAATTCTATTCAACTGATACTTGAAAAATGTCTTTAGGAGGATTTCCAATGGATAAAACCGGAAAATAATCGGATTTACTATTAAAGGTGGTTGTAATCAGTCGATGTTATCATGCTGAAGTTAACAATTTAGCTGAAAAACGTGGTATTTATCGGTAAAACTAACGATAAGTACAATAAGGTAGCGTTTATAACAAATTTCCAATTATAAAATTCGTATAAATTCTAGAGTACATGAATTTGCAAAAGTTGAAATGTTTCTATGTTTCAAAACCTGAACAATCCGATGAAATGTTGGAGAATATCCCGCAAATCCAATAGGATTATTTCGAATCATTGGGGATTAAGTTTTAAAGTGTTAAGTATGCTGCCACATGAATTAGGTGCACAAGGCGTTATCAAGATGATAATATACGATTTGTTCATACGTTAAATCGGACAGTTTGTGCAATTCCACGATTATTAATGCATTAATTGAATTAGGACAAAATAAAAACGGTACAATTACAATACCGGAAGTATTACGTGATTATATGGGAGGTGTTGATGTAATCAGCAAACAGAACAGAATACTGCTAGATTTATTATTTGTATTTTAGTTTTGGTAACACCCCCAATTTACAATTACTCTTATCTACAGACAATAATTTATCGGGTTTTACTTACAATATAGGTGATAATGATAAGGATTGATCTTGAATTTTAGAAATTAGATTGTACATTTAGTTATTTTACAGATAACAAAGCAGGTGGATATGTAATTCGTTCTTGTCCATGAGAGACAAATCAGAAATGTGCCTTTTTGGGCATAAAATATTATTGTTTAGGTCTATTGCCATCAAAAATATGTTCAGACTGTGAATAGTCAACATTAGTCAATAGTTAATCTGAATTATATTGAAATAATAGTATTGTAGAATTTCATTTTCGATAAAACACACAAAAAATAAAACAGCCACACACTTTAACTTGGCTCGTATAATTAAAACTGTAAATTAGTAGAATTTAGGAGAACAGCTAGCCGTAATTCCAACTATGCTTGCAAGAGGAAAATTGATTCTTATTACAATTTTTAAGTCTTCTATCCTTGACTCAATAGAGAACAGATTGTGTTACACGCAACTTTACCATCCATACAATGAAAGATATTTCTAAAGAGATTGGAAATGATGTAGACTCGATGTAGTCTTGTTAACAAGTCGACAATGAAATAAGAACCAAATCAGTTGAGCTGTATAGCTCACAATTAGGGCGCATCCACCATTTTTACATCAAAACGTATTTACTTAATGAAAGTTGGAAACAAATGATTTTCATCATTTTTTTTCTGTTCTTCAAATAATAATTTTCAACATTAATAATAATAATCAGTAAAATTAATGGAAAAACAATTATTAAAAAGCCGCACATTACAACGGCGTCCCGTTCAGTACACCGCGACGACATCGAAATCTAGTACGGAAGTTTTGTCGACAATACAATTGTTATCTCACTATTTCTACAATCAAGCAATTACATAAACACGTTATTGATCATGTTCTCATTATTTTATAATAAAATTTATTGTGTTAATTTCTATAATTTTAACAGTAAATTCAATTTTCTTATTTTGTCCTGAAATAACGTTTACACGAAGATAAACACACAATAAATTTGCTGATAATAATTTACTAATTTTATGTTCTACAGTGGAGAAATACAATATTGCTAGTAACACTATGGTGAAAAGCAATCAACATTATTAAGATAAAATAGAACATCTTAAATTACCATTCAAATAACTTTGATTCTTAGAGCATATTTTGGAAAAACATGAAACACGAATATGTTGTTTTAAAGATCTGCAAATGGAATATTTAACAATTATGAAATGAAAGATGTTCATATAATACCTTGGTAGCTGTTTCCATATTGACTGGAATAATCTTGCCTGCTAGAATTAGAAATTCTACTTGTGTCTTTTCCATCATTATTATCAATTGTTTTCGTATTGACATATCTGTACATTCATACCATTTAGAATCGTAGATCGCAAAAATTGTTTCAGCTGCCTATATTTGTTTATATTAACAAAAAAATTGTGGATTTTATTATTAATAAATTAATATGGAAATACCTCTTGTGAAAGTTGAGCTGCTGGATAACAATGAATTATTACTGCTATAGCTGCAGAAAGTATTACACTAGAGAGACTTTTGATCACCATCATACTTATTGGTCTGTACAAAAAAGTGAATTTATTGTAATGATAAGAAATTGTAATTTAATATTTACTGTATGGTAACTTGTAGAAGTCCTGAAAGCATTGTCATTACAACAATTATTAACTCACATAGAATATTTATTTGATTCAAATTGTTGTAAGTTTTCAAACAGTCCAGCAAAAAGTTGTGATGTTTTATATACGATTTAATCATTTTAATATCATTTGAATTATATCTTAATGCCCTTAATCGATCATTAAGCATCTTAAATTGTAATTTCAATAAATTTATTGTTAAAAATGTAAAACCATTAAATGAAACTTGTAAAACTGGACTTATGCTAATTGTTGCTGAATTCCAAATGTAAAATGCCATTGTGGGTAGAAATTTTGGTATATAACAATAAATTGATAGTTCATCAGCTAACCAAGGACGAAAAACGTAAATCACTGTAGTGACACCACACACAATATAGAAACTTTTGATAATTTTTTTATAAGATTCAAATTCTTTCCGGTATTTAATTCTAATTTCTGGATTTTTATGTTGATCGCATAACCAAAATTTGCTAGCATTCATCGTTAGAATTTTGAATGGTTCTTGATTGAAGATTAAAACAAATATCTTAACAATTGCCTGAAAAATAAAAGATGGAAATTATTATTTTAAACAAATCAATTCAAATCTCTCACAAAAGATAGAATAACTACACTTTCTAAGGTTTCAGAAAATATTGATGTATCATGCTTTACCCAGAAAATATTGTAAAACACTAAATAAGACGTTGAACCGACTAACATTATAACAATTAAAATTATCAACTTATTATATTTAAATAATGGATTCAAGCCACATATTCTAAGTGGATATAGACTCCAATACATGGCTGTTACGTATTCATTCATTTGGTATGGCATTTTATACGATTAGAGTCGATATAAAACTGACTTGTTATAGTGAATGTAACAACACTTATATATAGTTGATTAATTAATAATAAAGAAATTACCGAAGGGACAAGGCTAATGTTATCAGTTTCTTTGTTTCAAGCAAACTATAAACGCATTCATTTTGAATACTTCAAAAATACAATTATAACAGATGGTTGTTAATATTTGATTAAAATTGATAAAAAATTTCTCTTTTATCTTTCTATAAATGGGAACGCCCTTTTTTATTTTTTTCTTCAATCCTCATTAAAATTTCTTATTGAAAAAACCGTCTCTCAATCAATTAGTCTTTGTGCTATATTGCTGGTTTCGATATTAACTATACATTGTTAGAAAAATAATTTTAAGTTGTTGTTATCGTGTTTAATTTCATTCATTAGGAACTACTCAGACAAATTTGTTGAAAAGCGGATTCTTGAAAAATAAATTTCTATGGTGTATAAGGCTTTATTACAACGATTCAGTGTCTTAACGGAAGCTTTAAATCTTCGGTTGTTTTGTCAACAAAAGAAAAAACAAACTATTAGAGAATAATAGCATCTACAACAAACGGTAAATATAAACAGGTAGAAAGGTTTAGTTTTTTTTTTTTTAATAATGACTGAAATTCCATTATATATGCAGGTGTGAATAATTCGATTATAGTTTTGTTAATAAAACACCCAAAGATATGGGACTTTATTGAAAGTATCGGTAAATTTGAAATACTATAAAATAAGGAGTTTAAATATCACATGTTGAGAAAAAAGTACAATTCTGACGTGTTTTCTACAGAAAAATCAGTTATCGAAGGTGAGTGTAATAGTAGCACTTTTAGAAGTTGGTGGATGCAATGCAATCAATTGTTTTTGCTCGCAATTTACAAACAAAAACACCTTATAAAACCTTCTAATCTTGTTGTCATTTGTATTGTTAACTTAATCGAAATGGTAAATATTCCGCAATAATTGTATTGTTGGATTGTGGGGTGAAATAATAATCTTTTTGATTTAATTACTTTTTTATTCAATAATATAGCAACAATTAACCATTAGCGTATCATTTGTTACTGCAATTAGTGTGCTTTAATCTGTGACATTACAGTGAGCAGAGGGAATTCACAATAAGCCATCGCTTAAATATTTGGAAACAACAGTACAATGTAGCCTAAATATGTGTCCAATTAGCAATATGTGTTCTGTATGGCAGCAATACATAGTATGTTGTTATTGTATTGTTTAACATACTACCAGTCTACAAGTCGAGTTTTTGGCACTGAAAAAACACTTAATTTATTTAATTATCGAGTTATAAACGGTTCATGATTGCGAATAGTGTGTATACAGACAGAGATTTTCAGTAGAGGTTGTATTTTTCAGAATAAAAAAATCACATCCTGGAGCGTTTGCGAGATGAATATCAAAATGTTAATAAATAATAATGATAACAACTAATGATAAGGAGGATAGTTGAGGTAAAGAATTTGGAGTGATTGTTTGTGTAAACGTCGTGTCGCATACGTATTGATGCATATGTCAACAATTCGACTGACTTCTAAAAGTAAGTGTGTATTGCCTTTTTGATATTATTTTAAGCACTTTTCAATTCTGAGTCACATGTAACTTTTCTTGAACATTCTTGTGGCTCAAATGACTACATTCAATTATCTTTTTATTTTTTCTTTAAAATAATGCAACAGATGTTCAACTTATCTAAGGAAATATCCTTTCAGGTGTAGGTATAAGATACATGCAATGAAAGATTTGAACATAATTGAAAGGCGTCTCTCGCGTGCGGCATAGACGTAGTGGCACTGACCATCATAATATGAAAGTTGTTCTCTAATAAATCTCCGAATTCTTTGTTGTAGAATACTTTTTAAGCAATTCTTTGATGAAGATCTCGATCCCTCTGTTTGATAGTTTGATCGTTTACAGATTATGAAATAAAAGGTGAGTATCAACAGTTATATACAGGGTTGGTGGCTCAAGTGTCGCACTGATTCGAGATCGAACATTTTGTAGAGAAGGAACAGAAATAAATGTTTTAAGAACGTATACGGTGACACCTCAGTAGTACCTTGGGGCAGTCAAAAAGGCAGTACACGTTCTTAAAACTTTTATTTCTGTCCCTTTTCTACACATGCAGATCTCGAATCAGTGCGACACTTGAGCCACCAATCCTGTATAGTTGATTAATTAATAATAAAGATAATGGAAAAGATGAGCGTATTGTTTTTTTTTCTCTCTTTTAATTTACGTATAACAGATGGTTGTTAATATTTGATTAGATTGGCAAAAAAAGTTCTCTTTTATTCCTAAATAGACGGGAACGCCTCTTTTGTTCTCTTTTTTTTTTATTGAAATTCCTTAATGTTGGCTTTGATATTACAGTTCTTCAAAAAATAGTTTTAATGTGGTCTTACTATGAAAGGTTTACATGTTTTTACATGTCTTTTGTATATTATTCCATGTTGCCTGATGTGGTGAATACATTTCTTCACGCACTTCGCACTTTGTCTTAAATCTTTCAATGCTAAATATTTGAAGTCTAGTGATTCACATCGGCTCCAGATTTCTTCAATAGGCTGCATGTTGTTTAACCTGCTTTTGTAACAAATAGGTAATATGTATTCCAGTTCATTGTGCGAATTAACTTTCAATTTTACCTGCTATTGTTTACCACACATGAAGATGATCGTGATTTATTCATTATCCATCGCCCTAAATGTTTAATACAGTCCGGTTTTATATCATATCTACGATCAAATACTGTCAAGATAATGAATAAATTTGAAAGTGAATTTGGATTCTGTATAATGGCTGTCTTATTGTATCAGAGTACATCGATTATATAATGCAGGGCATCGAATTACTTGATGTATGTGCTGCAACGGCTAGTTTCAGCTCATTTATCTAAAAAACGATGCAATAAGTGCTTTATTTACAATTAATATTACTTTTTATATTATCATAGTTCAACTGAAATTCATATATTGCTGATTACAGTATTACTGCCGCCTTTAGTAAGTAACGCTATTTATTAGGATATTTGTTATACCATTTTGGTATTATCCAGAATTAAAGACTGGCTGGATTCATTGTAGGAAATTCTGGATAGATTACCAAGACTTCTTCAGGGCGAAAAGAAAGGTGAAACTGTCGGCATAAATGGCAAAAAGTGTTTCAACTGCCTGTCTATTTTCGAAGAGAAAAAATCGGGGATTTTATTGACGTCCTATCGATAATAAAATTCTTAACGTTGAATCTTTGAGCACCGTTCTCATCGTCAATTCAACAGAAACTGAAAACATTTTGAAATGGGGCTGTAAAATTAAAACACGTTACAAGTTTCTCAACAATTTACTTTACTAATTCTGTGCTTTACAGTGGACAAATATAGTATTTTTGGTGACACTTTGGTGTAAAATAAATAATATTTGAATAAAATTACTATTAGTAGATTAACTATGATTGGAATAATTTCAATTCTCAAGCCATATTCTGGAAAAACATGAAACATGAATATGTAGCTTTAAAAACCTGAAAACATAATATTTAAAAAATGTAAAAATGAAAGTTGATCGTATAATACCTTTGTAGCTGTTTCCATATTTATCGGAATGAATTCGCCTGCTACAACTAAAAGTTCTTCTTGTGTCTGTTCCATCATTATTATCAATTGTTTTCGTATTGACATATCTTTACAATTATACCATTTCGAGTCGTAAATTGCAAAAAGTGTTTCAGCTGCCTATATTTGTTAATATTAACAATTTTATTTATTGATAAATTAATATTGAAATACCTCTTGTGAGAGCTTAGCCGCAGGATAACAATGAATTAGTACTAAAACCGTTGCACAAAGTAATGCAGTAATGAGACTTCTAACCAACATCATGTTCATTGTTCTGTAATGAAATTCCCCTTTTGTAATTGTAAGAAATTATAATTTAAGCTTTACTGTATAGATGCCTGTAGAAGTTCTGAAAGCATTGCCAATGTAAGAATCATTAATTCACCAAAAATATTCATTTGATTCAAATTGTTGTAAATATTCAAACAATCTATCAAAAGATTATGATGATCTATAAACGATTTAATCGTTCCAATATCATTTGAATTATATTTTAATGCTCTTAATCGATCATTGAGCATCATAAATTGTAATTTGAATAAATTTAGAGTTAAAAATGAGAAACTGTTAAATGTTGTTTGTAATATTGCACATATAGAGAAAGTTGCAAGGTTCCAAAAATAAATTACTGAAAATGGTAGAAATTTCGGTATATAACAATAAATAGGTAGTTCATCAGCTATCCAGGGACGAAATACAAAAACTAAGATGATACTAACAAGTACAACAAAAAAGGTTTTAACACATTTTTTATGAAATTCAAACTCTTTCCGATGTTTCATTTTCAATTTTGAACTTTCACCTTCATCATACAACCAGAATTTACTTGTATTTTTTACTAGAATTTGGAATTGTTGTTGTTTAAATATTACAACAAATATTTTTACAACTCCCTGGAAATTTAAAAGATGGAAATTAATATTTAAAGCAAATTATTTCAAATTTATTACATAAGTTAGAATAAGTACACTTTCGAGGGTAACTGAGTATATCGATGAATCATGTTTTATATAGAAAATATTATAAAACACTAGATAAGATATTGCACCATACAGCATTATAATAAAAAATATCATGACTTTATTATATTCAAATAAGGGATTTAAACCCCAAATTCTCAAAGGATAAAGACACCAATACATAGCTTCTCCATATTCATTCATCCTATATGACATCTTGTACAATTTAAAGTCGATATAAGACTAACATGATGTCTTCATACTATCATACTATATACGTAAAGTTGATTAATTAATAATAAAGTAAATGGAATAGACGAGTGTTTGGTTTTTTGCTTGTTTTTTTAGAGAATTAGGTATAACAGGTGGTTGTTAATATTTGATTAGATTGGCAGAAAAAAATCGTTTTTTATCATTCTATAGATGGGAACGCCCCTTCTGTTTTTCTTCTTACTTCATTAAAATCCCTTATTGTTGACTTTGATATTATGGATCGTCGGAAAAATAGTTTTAATGTCTTGGTTTTGCTATGAACGGTTTAGATGTTTTTTAGTAATGAATTTATATGAAAATTAAAATTATTGCAACAGCTACTTTCAGTTTCAATTCACAATAATGCAAAAGTTTTTGGCAAAATAATAGAATTTTGCTGTTCTTTTCTTGTGTGTGTTCTGTTTTCTTGTGAGTTTGTGAAGATGAGACGCCCCAAATCATCAATCTAGAAAGCGATACAAAAAGTGCTTTATTTACAATTATTATTACTTTTACATGCATTTACATGCAACGATACAGTATTATAAGCATATTTTAGACACAATATGTAACAATTACATGCTCATGATAACTGTGTCTTGAAAAATCTCACATACCCCAGTATACGGTATAATAATAATTGTTCACAAAACTAATCATTATGATAGTTGAATTGGAATTAAAAGCTCAAAAGACTGTCTTTATTTATTAATCTCCACTAGTTGGATTCATTGTAGAGAATCCTGAATAGATTACCAAGAAGTGAATTTGTTAGCATAATCGAATTTTATTTAGAATTGTCCCAATGTCTTGTCATTTACCCTTAAATTAAAATTATCTACGAGGACGACAATATAACTTGATGTTTTTATACGTTTTTCGAATGTTTCTCATAAAACATAACACATAACAAAAAAATAGGTCTGCTATTTAATAAATGATATACACCACTAAAACTAGGTTTTGTTGATTCGTCCATGGAAAACCAAGTAGTCTAGTTGGCAAAAAAAATTTTTATATTTTTGTATTGGTAACTCCTGTTAGTGCTTATTGTAGGAAATTCTGGATAAGTTAAATGTTTCAGCTGCCTGTCTGTTTTTAAAGATCGATAATAAAATTCTCATCGCCAATTTGACAGAAACTGAAATCATTTTAAAACGGGGCTTGAAAATTAAAGCACGTTACAAGTTTGTCAACAATTTACTTTATTTTAATTCCGTGCTCTACAATAGACAAATATAGTATTGTTAGTGAAATTAACGTGTAGAAATAGAATTGCTATTGGTAGGTGAGCTATCACTGAAATAACTGTAATTCTCAAGCCATATTCTGGAAAAACATGAAACATGAATATGTAGTTTTAAAAACCTGAAAACAAATTATTTAAAAAATGTAAAAATTAAAGTTGATCGTATAATACCTTTGTAGCTGTTTCCATATTGATCGGAATGAATTTGCCTGCTACAACTAAAACTTCTACTTGTGTCTTTTCCATTATTATTATCAATTGTTTTCGTATTGACATATCTGTACAGTCATACCATTTGGAGTCGTAAATTGCAAAAAGTGTTTCAGCTGCCTATATTTGTTTATATTAACAATTTTATTTATTACTAAATAAATACAAATATACCTCTTGTGAGAGTTCAGCCGCAGGATAACAGTGAATTACTGTTAAAACCGTTGCAGTAAGTAATGCAGTAATGAGACTTCTAACTAACATCGTGTTCATTGGTCTGTAATCAAATTTTCCTTTTGTAATTATAAGAAATTATAAATTAATCTTTACTGTGTAGATGCTTGAAGAAGTTCTGAAATCATTACCAATGTGAGGATCATCAACTCAGAAAGAATATTGATTTGATTCAGATTGTTGTAAGTATTCAAACAATCTAGCAAAAGATTATGATGATCTATATACGATTTAATCTTTCCACTATCATTTGAATCATATTTTAATGCCCTTAATCTATCATTGAGCATCATAAATTGTAATTTCAATAAATTTATAGTTAAAAATGAAAAACCATCAAGTGAAATTTGTAATAATGTACTTATTGAAATAACTGCAATGTTCCAAACATAAATTACTGAAAATGGTAGAAATTTCGGTATATAACAATAAATGGGTAGTTCATCAGTTATCCAGGGGCGAAATATATAGCCTAAGATGCCAATACCAAGTGCACAGTAAAATGACTTAATATATATTTTATAAAATTCAAACTCTTTCTTATATTTCATTTTGAGTTCAGAACTTTCATGCTCATCGTATAACCAGAATTTACTTGTATTTGTTACTAGAATTCGGATTTGTTCTTGTTTAACGATTAGCACAAATATTTTTACAACTCCCTAGAAAATTAAAATTGAAGATTATTATTTTAAGCAAATTATTTCAAATTTATTACATGAATTAGAATAAGTACACTTTCGAGGTTAACTGAGAATATAGATGAATCATGCTCTATATAGAAAATATTATAAAACACTAGATAATTTATTGCACCATACAGCATTATAATAAAAAATATTATGACTTTATTATATTCAAATAAGGGATTTAAACCCCAAATTCTCAATGGAAATAGACACCAATACATAGCTTCTCCATATTTATTCAGCTTATATGACATCTGGTACAATTTAAAGTCGATATAAAACTAACATGATGTCTTCATACTATCAGCAGTTATATACGTAGAGTTGATTAATTAATAATAAAGTAAATGGAATAGACGAGTGTTTGGTTTTTTGCTTCTTTTAGATATTTAGGTATAACAGGTGGTTGTTAATATTTGGTTAGATTGGCAAAAAAAAATCTTTTTTATTATTCTATAGACGGAAACGCCTCTTCTGTTTGTTTTTTTTTGCTTCATTAAAATCCCTTATTGTTGACTTTGATATTATAAATCGTTAGAAAAATAGTTTTAATGTCTTGGTTTTACTATGAACGGTTTACACGTTTTTAAGTAATGAATTTATCAGAAAATTAAAATTATTGCAACAGCTACATTCAGTCTCAATTTGCAGTAATACATAAATTATTAATAAGTTAATAGGATTTTGCTCTTGTGTGTGTTCTGTTTTCTTGTTAGTTTGTGAAGATGAAACGCCCCAAATCATCTTTCTAGAAAACGATGTGAAAAGTGCTTTATTTACAATTATTATTACTTTTACATGCAACGATATACAGTATTGTAAGCATATTTTAAACACAAAATGTAAAAATTACATGTTCATGGTAACTGTGTCTTCAAAAATCTCACATACCCCAGTATACGACGTAATAATAATTGTTCACAAAAACTAATCATTATGATAGTTCAACTGAAATTCATATATTGCTGATAACAGTATTATTGCTGCTTTTAGTAAACGCTATTTATTAGGATATTTGTTATTGCATTTTGGTATTATCCAGAATTAAAGACTGGTTGGATTCATTGTAGGTAATTCTGGATAGTTTTCCAAGAATTCTTCAGTGCCAAAATAAAGGTGAATCGGTTGCCATAATCGAATTTTATTTGGAATTGTCTCAATGTCTTGTCATTTACCCTTAAATTCAACTTATCTACACAGACGACAATATAACTTGATATTTTTATGTGTTTTTCGAATGTTTTTCATAAAACATAACGCGAGAAAAAAAAACGTGTCTGTTATTTAATAAATGATCTACACCACTAAAGTTAGGTTTTGTTAATTCGTCTATGGAAAACCGAGTAGTGTAGTTAGCAAAAAAAGTTTATACTTTTGTATTAATAACTGCTGTTAGTGCTTATTGTACGAAACTCTGAATAAGTTACCAAGACTTCTTCAGGGCCAAAATAAACATGAAACTTTTGGTGTAAATGGCAAAAAATGTTTCAGCTGCCTGTCTATTTTTCAAGAGAAATTTTTTTAAAAATCCTATCCATAATAAAGTTCTTAACGTTGAACCATTGTTATCATCGTCATTTTGACAGAAACTGAAATCATTTTGAAATGGGGCTTGAAAATTAAAACACTTAACAAGTTTGCCAACAATTCATTTTATTTTAATTCTGTGCTCTACAATAGACAAATGCAATATTGTTAGTGAAATTATCGTGTAGAAATAGAATTGCTATTAGTAGGTGAGCTATCACTGAAATAACTTTAATTCTCAAGCCATATTCTGGAAGAACATGAAACAGGAATATGTAGCTTTAAAAACCTGAAAACATAATATTTAAAAAATGTAAAAATTAAAATTGATCGTATAATACCTTTGTAACTGTTTCCATATTTATCGGCATGAGTTTGCCTGCTACAACTAAAACTTCTTCTTGTATTTTTTCCATCATTATTATCAATTGTTTTCGTATTGTTATATCTGTACATTCATACCATTTCGAGTCGTAAATTGCAAAAAGTGTTTCAGCTGCCTGTATTTATTGAAATTGACAAATATGTCGATTTTATAATTAATAAATTAACATGAAAATACCTCTTGTGAAAGTTGAGTAGCTGGATAGCAGTGAATTATTGCTACAATAGCTGCAGCAAGTATTACACTAGCGGTATTTTTCAGCAATGTCATACTTATGGGTCTATATAACAAAGTTTATTTATAATAATAATAAGAAACTGTAATTTAATCTTTACTGTTTAGATATTATTAGAAGTTCTGAAAGCATTGTCATTACAACCATTATCAACTCACAAAGAATATACATTTGATTCAAATTGTTGTACGTATTTAAACAATCCAGCAAGAAATTATGATGATCTATATACGATTTAATCTTTGCACTATCATTTGAATCATATTTTAATGCCCTTAATCGATCATTGAGCATCATAAATTGTAATTTCAATAAATTTATAGTTAAAAATGAAAAATCATCATGTGAAATTTGTAATAATGTACTTATTGAAATAACTGCAATGTTCCACACATAAATTACTGAAAATGGTAGAAATTTCGGTATATAACCATAAATGGGTAGTTCATCAGTTATCCAGGGGCGAAATATATAACCTAAGATGCCAATACCAAGTGCACAGGAAAATGACTTAATACATATTTTATAAAATTCAAACTCTTTCTTATATTTCATTTTGAGTTCAGAACTTTCATGTTCATCGTATAACCAGAATTTACTCGTACTTTTTACTAGATCTCGGATTTGTTCTTGTTTAACGATTATCACAAATATTTTTACAACTCCCTTGAAAATTAAAATTGAAGATTATTAATTTAAGCAAATTATTTCAAATTTATTACATAAATTAGAATAAGAACACTTTCGAGGGTAACTGAGTATATCGATGAATCATGCTTTATATAGAAAATATTATAAAACACTAGATAAGATGTTGCACCATACAGCATTATAATAAAAAATATTATAACTTTATCATATTTAAATAAAGGATTTACACCCCAAATTTTCAATGGAAATAGACACCAGTAGATAGTTTCTTCATATTCATTCATCTTATACGATATCTTGTACAATTTAAAGTCGATATAAAACTAACATGATGTCTTCATACTATCAGCAGTTATATACAGTTGATTAATTAATAATATAGATAATGGAATAGATGAGCGTATTGTTTTTTTTTTCTCGTTCAATTTACCTATAACAGATGGTTGTTAATATTTGATTAGATTGGCAAAAAAAGTTCTCTTTCATTCTTCAATAGACGGGAACGCCTTGTCCGTTTTTTTTTGTATCATTAAAATTCTTTATTGTTGGCTTTGATGTTATAGATTGTCGGAAAAAAACTAGAATTACTACATTTCGATCATGAAACCACCAAATTAAGCAATTGTGTTAGAATCATAAAGGTTTAGTGCAAAACAATTACAACTGTGCAGCTATTTCAAAACAAAGAACTACAAAGGCTACAATAATAAAATTATTCAAAATAAAATGAAGTAGCATCAATCGATAGATTCTAAAAAACTGTATCAAGCAGTTGTAGTTTTATCAGAATCGTTGAACTTGTTCGATTCCAACAGGTGTTTTGATAAATTTGACGATAAAAATGGTGGATGCGCCGGGCAAACTATTTGACTAAAATCTAATTTTCTCACTTTTGTACTACAGCTATCGAAACACATTTATTACTAATCGATAGACACTGAAAAACTGCATCAAGCAGTTGTAATTTTATGAATATCAGTGCCTTAGTTTGAGCCGAATTGATATTTGAATTGTTACCATTTATTCTTTCAAATGCGTATGCGATAATCACCCACCGTTCTTTACTTTATCATTAGAAGTTTATTCAAATTCAATTATTCCACGGTAAACAGACCTCAAAGGTGTGATTAAAAAAAAAAAAAAACACCAACTAGTTTATTAATAGAAATTCTATTCAAATTACGAAAATATCACAATCTTCTTCGGTTCTTTTTTTCTAATGAAAATGAGAATTGTTGAAAATGAATAAATTATTATCGTGTATTACTTACTCCGGACTTGTAGCTGTAGTTGTTTCAAGTGCATTTTTCTATATTACCTAACAGGCAATGACCGTTTTTCTCATGTCACAAATGGCCACAAGACGATTTTAGACAGAATGCTCGCTATCCTTGGTTTTTTGTTTTGTTTTTCTAAAAAAATTTAGGGAAATTGCAGCTTTTACTGCAAACATGAATATTTTATACCCTAAAATATTAAGCCTTATTTTGTGTCAAAAGGTTGACACATTCTGTGTATGGGCTTCATACTCAATGTACATTGCGATTGCGAAGGACTATTGCCAGTTTTGCTGTATCAGTCTCATTGTAATGCACAGATTAAAGCAGATTAACTGCATCAACGAATGATACGTCAATAGATATGTTGTTGATTGAAATGTATCATTGTTGTATTATTGAATTATAAAGTAATTAAATCTGAAAGATTATTATTTCACCTTCAAGCACAACACAGGAGCAATATTTCCCATTTCGATTAATTGTAAGTTGAAAGAATATTGTGTGTTAACAATACAAATAGCCAGAATATTTGTATACATTTGTATATATAGCCAGATCTATAACAGACTTTCAATTAGTATTAAATTTAAAACTGGACGTTCCTACCTGTTCATACTTACTATTCGTTGTAGATTCTACTGTCAATAGATTGATTTGACTCTTGTGTTGATAAATTAACCGATATTTGAAGTAGAAAAATACGAAATCCAATACATCAATGATAATAAAACATACAAAAATTTAAAGATACACAAGAATCAACTTTCAACTAGAAATGCGTCTTGAGTACAAGACGATAAATAGCAACTTGAAATTATTTTTCAAACAATCCATAGGGAATATCAAAACCACAATGTACACTACAAAGAGTAATTGATTGAAAGATGATTTTTTTCAATAAAGAATTTTAATTAGGGCTGAAGAATAAAACGCAAAGGGCGGTCCCGTTTATAGAGAGATAAAAGAGAAATTTTTTATCAATTTTAATCAAATATTAATAACCATCTGTTATAATTGTATTTTTGATGTATTCAAAATGTGGGCGTTTATGGTTTGCTTGAAACAAAGAAACTGATAACATTAGTCTGGTCCGTTCGGTAATTTCTTTATTTAATAATTAATCAACTATATATAAGTGTTGTTACATTCACGATAACAAGTCAGTTTTGTATCGACTCTCAAATTGTATAAAATTCCGTATAAAATGAATGAATACGTTACAGCTATGTATTGGACTCTATATCCACTTAGAATATGGGGCTTAAATCCATTATTTAAATATAATAAGTTGATAATTTTTATTGTTATAATGCTGGTTGGTTCAACATCTTCTTTAGTGTTTTACAATGTTTTCTATGTAAAGCATGATACATCAATATTTTCTGAAACCCTCGAAAGTGTAGTTGTTCTAATTACTGTAAGAAATTTGGAATAATTTGTTAGAAACATTAATTTTCATTTTGCATTTTTCAGGCTTTGATTAAATTATTGGTGTTAATTTTCAAACAAGAATCAGTTAGAATTCTAGTAATGAATGCTAACAAATTCTGGTTATATGATGAACATGGAAATCCAGAGTTTACAATTAAATATCGCAAAGAATTTGAATTTTATAAGAAAGTTGTTAAAAGCTTTTATATTGCGTGTGGTGTCGCTACACTGATTTTCGTTTTTCGTCCCTGGATAACTGGTGAACCATCTATTTATTGTTATATACCGAAATTTCTACCAATAATTGTATTTTATATTTGGAATGCAACAACATTTTGTATAAGTCCAGTTTTACAAATTACATTTAATTGTTTTGCATTTTTAACTATAAATTTATTGAAATTACAATTTAAGTTGTTCAATGATCGATTAAGAGCGTTAAAATATAATAAAAATGATATTGGAAAGATTCAGTTGTATATAAATCATCATAATTTTCTGCTGGATTGTTTGAATACGTACAACAATTTGAATCAAATGAATCTACTTTGTGAATTAATGATTCTTACAATGACAATGCTTTCAGAACTTCTACAAGCTACGATACAGTAAATATTAAATTAGAATTTCTTAATATCATAACAATAAATAAACTTTTTTGTATAGACCAATGAGTATGACGTTAATAAGAAGTGTTTTTAGTGTAATAATTACTGTAGCTGTTGTAGTAGTAGTTCACTGTTATCCAGCAGCTCAACTTTCACAAGAGGTATTTCCATATTAATTTATTTATAATAAAAGCTACATATTTTCTGTTAATATAAACAAATACAGGCATCTGATACACTTTTTGCAATTTACGACTCGAAATGGTATGAATGTACAGATATAACAATACGAAAACAATTGATAATAATGATGGAAAAGATTCAAGAAGATGTTTTAGTTCTAGCAGGCAAATTCATTCCAATTAATATGGAAACTGCTACAAAGGTTTCTATTTATATTCAACTTTTATCCTCTAATCTGTAGAGAATGTGTTTCTAGATTTTTAAAACTACATATTCATGTTTTATGTTTTTCCAAAAGATGGCTTAAATAATAAAGTTGGTGTAGCGACAATTTATGAAGCTTTTCTTATGTTGTTAATAATAATTATACTATCACCGTATTGTTATTAGCAATATTGTATTTCATTTCTGTAGACCATTGAATTAATAAATTATTATCAGCAAAATCGTTGTTTTGTGTTTAAATTTGTAAAGTGTGTTTCAGGACAAAATAACAAAATTGAATTTGCTGTGTTAAAATGTTCGAAATTGACTCATGAAATTCCTTTTAAAATAATGACGATAGGATAAATAAAATGCTCAATTACTTGTAAATTAAATTTCTATATTATTATTTATTATTAGAGTTACATTAAAGGTATAATAAAGATGTATTTTGTTATGTTTGCTAATTACATCAGTTTCTACCCGATTAAGTTTTCCATATTTGGAATAAACAGCAGTTCTATGTAAAAGTTCAATATTAGAAGTAAATTTTATTGCAGACTAATTAACATGATGTTAATGAGAAGTCCGATTTGTGCATGAATTACTGCAATAGTACGTTACGTTAATTTGAAAAAAAAAGATATATTTGTTAGTATCGTCACAGACCAGTGTAAGCAATTCGAGAGCTTATCGATTCTATTGTGTGCTACGAGAGTCCGTACCCCAACGTGCGAATGGCAAGACTGTGGCCCGGTTGCACCAACCCGGCTCAAATGCCCGATTCAACTCTGAGACCGGTTTAAATTTTGAACCGGTTCAAATTTGATCGGGTTGCATCAACCCGACTTAAATCAAGCAATACAAGTTCAACTAAAACTGTGTTATTCCGAGTTGAGCCGTCTAGGGACTTTTATACATGGGTTGGCATGAAAAACTAGTTATATTTCTGAAATTTAAAAACTATAAAAAATCGGATTTAATATTCAAAAAATATTATTTACAGATTTTGAAAATTACCATACTTAAAAAACAAATAAAATTGTACTAAAGTGCTGATAATAGTATAGTAGAAACTATTGTATTTGATAAAGGCTGAAATCTGATAGCACATGTAACTATCACGAGGTACGAATCAGAATGAGTTTTAGTACATTTGCGCATGTTTCGACTTCAATCATCTCCCTAGATGGTTTAACTTGAGCCCGGTTCAAACGAAAATTGAACTCGTGTTTGGATCAACTAAGACCGGTTCAACATTTGAACCCATCTTACATTTTAAACCGGTCTCAAATACTTGAGCTAGGTTGACGCAACCGGGCCTGAAAGGTTACAATGGACGTGGCATTGAAGTGTGCATTGAGAGCACACGACACCGTAAAATGGATAGAAGTACTGCTAATGGTTCTTCTGGTGTACGGTGGTCTTTCACAACTACCAGACGAGTTTATCGCACTTTCTGGTGCAACAGCCAACGCTTAATTACACGTACACTTTCGACAAGCCGTTATGGCAAGAAATACGAAACTTGGAAGACGTACCCGCAGTTCTCCACGAATAAGTGGTATCAAATTGTTCGTGCAGCAGATTTTGATGATCGGCGCAGAGAAACAACCCAGCTAGAGGAATCACGTCTTTTTGACGTGATTTTTTAGTCATTAGTTAAGTCGATTCATCAAAAGAGTGATGTGATAATGCCGTAATATTGACGATAATATGTCACAGCCAATCGACGTCATAAAATCTCGTCAATTCGTCGTCAATGAAAGACGTCGATTCCTGACGTATCCACAACGTCCCTGCGACGTCCTATGAAACCCATTTAAATATTTTATACGGGATATATAATAAAAAGATATAGGTATACATTTGAACTTATTTATTTTGTAAGTCTCTTTGGAGAGAAAATACAAATAACGTGGATGTTTTATAGTGGTTTATTAACAATTATGATACAAAGTACAGTGTTCTGGGTTTTTGAAGTTAAACGACGATTCATTTAATAAATGACCAGATGACCAGAATGATCAATGTTTATGACAATAAACAATGAGGTGACAAATCAAATAAACTATAAGATCAACAATATTTATCAAAATCAACAATAATTTGTAACAATATCGATTAATCCTGAAGACCAATTAGAAATTGATGGGGTATTTATCCTAAAAGCGTTGAAGATAGTACGGCGACTTGTAATCGGATACACCATCTATTCTGTAGGGCGGGTACTAAGGGTGACTAAGGGCGGCGTGACTTGTAGTCCCTTATGCCACCTATTCTATTATGAGTGGTACTTGTAGTGGTGCATGGGATGCGTCTTGGCTAATAGGTGATGCGACCATTCTACGTTGTACGGTAGTACCGGTGTGAGAGAAGGAGGGGTGTTGCTATCTCTCTCTGATATATTAGGTTACGTGGTAAATAGGTGAAAATCCTGACGTTTTATTCACGTTACTTATTGGTCTAAAAGCGACGAGTGATGAAATGGTGATGATTGTCACCAAATTTTCACGTCAAAATGACGTGCAAAGACACAAGCGACGTCATTCTGCTAGCTGGGAACGTTGTGAAACGGTCGTTACAACCGCAGCGGTTAGGCTGCGGATCGTATTAATGGAATAATAATTAATATTCAATTAACAGAGGTTTTATTATTTATACACTCCAGAATATAGGTAATTATCATATGATGGTCAGTAGTCGAGAGCAGATGCTTACAGTTATTATAATATATATTTCTAGATTTTAATTATGCAGTTACCTCAAATTGAAAATTATGTTACGCCACTGCTTATGAGCTAGCTCACAAGTATTGCCAACCCGTAGAGTGACATTCAATTTAGGGGATTTTTACGTCTAACCTTACTTTTTTAAAAAGAAAAGAATCCAAAGACATTATATATATATAGACACCAACAAAATATACCTAATGCATTATCAGGCCTGGGACCAACATCTAAAATTTGCCGTCTTCTTCTACATAA
>JAZBGY010001185.1:0-26987 GCA_037414755.1 Lydus trimaculatus | reverse complement strand
TTTCCAATTATTGCCGCAATCCTCATCACGAACATACAGAAAATTATTAAAATATTTGAGTAATTATACAAAAAAAACGATGGATATTTTGTAATAAAGGGGTGCCTGAAAATCTAATAGCCCGAGGCGCAGAATACATTTCAGCCCGATTCTGGCAGCAACCATAAAAATTGAAATTTACAACAAATATGCTGTAGAACGATTTGGTGGTTTATAGAAACATCTGTTCCTTTTAGCCCTCTTTATGGCCAGGGTTGTATTGATAATTTCCAACAAAGAAACTATTCATCATATTTGTTCACTCAATCTTATTTTAAAGAACATCGATTTCTTCGGTGTTAGCAGTCTTGGGCCTCTGGTCCCTTTTTCTTGTAGAACTCAAAAAAAACCTAAATCGTCCTAAAGTACAAGAAGGGGTGTGTTTACCGCTAGGCAAAATAGGCACCTTTGTCTTTTGTTTACTCGACTTTCCGTCGAGTCGGGATCTTAATCTGAGGCGACCCAGTGGTACACACAACCGAATCGTTTCTTCTGGAATCGTTCCACAGAATTATTGGAAAAACAATTCGGTTGTTAACGACAATGATTCCAATTACACCACTAACCCTTCTACAACAATCTTAATTGTTAGAAAATAAATATTTTTCGCCCATTTTAATCATCGTAATTTTTGTAATCAAATTTATTTACCATAACAGAAATCTCGATGGACTCTTATAGTTTAAAACAAAATAAATAAATAAATAAATAAATAGGTATTTTTAGATGGTGATGCAATAAAATTGATTAAATGCATTTTAAAAACAAACCAGAATCTGTTTATTGTTTATGTTTGTTTGATTACGAAGAAGAAATAAAGACCGCCTAGTTAAATTACGCCGACGGTTATGGTTCATCTCCATTGTCTTGATAAGAAAATTTTAACGTGCAATAAAGTTGTTTTCTGGCAATTTCTTTTCGTTATAAATATCGCGACTCACCCTATTTCGACAACATCACTAATCAATATATAGCACAATATCGATTTGTTGTTATTGACCCAGTCTGTAGATGATAGTTTTAACCTTGATAACAAACAAATAATTTATTTGATAAGGGTGCATCGCTTTTAGAGTAATTGAAACAACAAAAAAAAAACATCACACAAACATAGGGTTGATTAGGTTTAGCGCAAAACCCAGATTTTTTCGCATACTTCTTGCATGGTCGGTTATTTTTACGGTCGTCTGTGTGGAATCCGACTTTTTAAGATGGCCATAAATTTGTACATTTTGGAATTTGCAGAATCATAAAATTGATTCTAAGAAATTCCTTTCTAATACATTTTTGAATTACCCAATAAAAAATATCTTCATATTTGTAAAGAAAATTAAACACCACAACATTGTGGGGCGCAGAGTCTACTCCCCACTTGCCCCTGCCTAATGGTGGTTCTTTATTTTCATATACAGGTTGAGACATTTCATCTAGGAACAGGACAGTCTTGAGTGTGGGTAATTTTACAAATATCTACCAGCCATCTCTTTTCAACCCAAACGAGAACTATACAGTATGCTGCAGCAATATATTATAGGTACATAGGGTAAAGCATTAGCTTCACCTCCTTTATAAAGAAACAATGCACAGCCAAAAGTGTTGTAACACCACCATCACTCATCCCTAATATCGATCGTTTTCTGATACAGTTGATTGGAAATGTACCTCAGTACCTTAAGGAAAATGTCGTAATGCTCTTGATGCTCCTGACAAAGATAGTAAGGAATGATATATTAAAACCCAACTAGGGATGGGTGACGTCAACAACCGATATTCCTCTGACTGACCAGTTATAGTTACATCGGTGACTTAAGAGACTGACTTTAGTAATAAAATTAGGACACAATAGATTCGGTATGAAAGAACTTGATAAGGGTGCTGAAATATTGCCTGTAGTAAATTTCAAAAATTTGTAATAGGCAAACTTAAACAGATGTTTTCTTGTCGGTCTCTTACAAAGCAGGTAGTTTTTCCACAAAAATCTTGGAAGATTTACTACTGCCAATATTTCTGCACCCCTATCAGGTTCTTTCATGCCGAATCTATTGTGTCCTAATTTTATTACTAAAGTCAGTCTCTTAAGTCTCCGATACGACTATACTCTTTGGATCATTCTAACTCATGTGGACTATTTGAGAGTGGGTAATGTCGATACGCTTACTTATGTAACTATTTTGTTGTCGCATACTGTTTGACTGTCCCGCTTCTTGAAGGTTCTCGTATGTTCCTAGATGAACTGTCTCAACCTGTAGTTTCTTGGAATAATTCGATACAGCTTAAGTAACCTAATTAAAAATTATAAATTATTGACTCATCATCGGTCATAGACATAAACATTTGTAGACTAAATACATTTCAATCATCTATTTTATTTAATTGATTAGTGTTAATTTGATAATTATTTTTGATATACAGGTAGTGCCAATATTACCATCAAAAATGAATCAAAACAGTGGCAAACCACCGTTAAGTGTAAGTATTATTATTATTATTTTTAATTTGGAAATACAATATTATTAGATAACTTTAATTTTTGCGTTTATCAATTATTAGCGAATAAATGTATTTTGTAAAAATCCTTATCGCTTTGATAATTTATTTGTTATTTAATTATGCAATTGATAGAAAATTGAGAGAAAATTTGATAATCAGTTGTGCTCCAATTACAAAACGAATCTTTGGGGAAAAATAAAATTATTGCAAAAGATGGTGAAATTTATAAAAATAATAGAGAAAAACAGGAAATTTACCCAAACTGTACGGGAATTGTTTAAGAATTTGTTAGTCATCATGGGATAACTATAAATATCAAAAAACTTCATCTTATTTATCAATGAGAAGAATTTGCGATGCATATGTATTTAGATGATTTATCAATGATTCATGTTTAACGGAATTGTATGTGGTTTTTTTTTGTGGATTATTTATTCATAAAAATGTTGATAAGTTGATACAAGTTTCAATTACGCAATCATTAATATCAGCATTTTACATATACCTACATATAATTTTTAGCAATAAATTATTTCTTATGTAGAAAATATTATTATTGCAAATTTCCCAAGATTATTTCAACAACAATAATAATTTAGTACAATATTGAGTTAGGTCATGATAAAGATTGCAATCAATAAGGACCTCGAAAATAAAGGACACCAATCGATCGATTGTTTACCATTTTAAATGAATATAAATTATAAATCAATTGCAGTAGCGTAACTGTTATGAGACACGGGAGCTATTGCCTTCATGTTTAAGTGTATAGGGGGCCACTACTGGGGAAAACCTGATGTTTGTGTATACGTTGTTGTTGTTTTTTTAATTTCTAAATTTACTTAAAAATACAGACTGTTTCATCTAACGCTGCACAGGTCAGTGACGCTTTGTTTACACGACCTTAGTACTTGTCATTAATGCTTGTCACTTTTACCCACATGTAAACAAACATGACTAGTACTAAGCTCTCCTATTTGCAAAGCAACAAGTCGCGGCGTATAAATAGTCACGCAAGTGTTTAGTGACGATCGATTTCTTACTAGACGTAACACCAACCTGTGCCACTAAGCCAGCTTAGTATCCATGACAAGCACTAAACTCGTGTAAACAAGGCATTATACGCAAGAAAAGCGCTAGATGGTAAGTATCGCATCGGGCCGATATAGTAATTAGAAATTTGCATGGTGAAATGATAGGATTGTGTTCTTATCTAGATAGAAAACAGTTCGTATTAAATAGAATGATGCTGACTTTGAGGATTTATTCGGTTTTAGATAAATTTATGTTATTGTTGTTATGCGAATGAGAATTGATGCTGATCTATGCACAATCATACTTTAATCCCAAATGTGACTAACAAAAGCCTTATTGTTACAATTTCTCATCTTTTGTGGATTTTTTCGGGTAAATAACACATTTTGAGAACACTTTTTGAATATTACAAGTCTTTTTTCCCATCTCCCAAAGGTTTGCAACCACATAGGCATTATTTCTATCAAAACTATACTCGCAATTTCATTTACAAATAATATAGCCCTAGATGAAAGATCCTGAACGGTGTGTGCCTCACTACGAATCTGAAGTTACACCACTGACCTCATATGAGATGAGGCTCTAACAGTACCGCCTCTTAAATGGGTTTACAGTTTATAAATTAACGATTATATTTCCTGTTTATCTGCTAATTGTTAGCCAGATATTATAAAAAAAAAAAATATGAAATTTTCAGGTTGCCGAATTTAGACAACTACAACCAGGTGTTGAATCTGATTTCGTAATACCTGAAGTACCACAAAAACGTAAAGTTACAAATAAAGAATTTTCAATACTATTGGCAGTATGTCTTGGATTACTTGTACGTATAATATTTACACACAATTAGCTAATTTGATTGATTAATTAATCAATTAATTAATTTTAGGCAATTTTCCTAATTTACTGTGGTACACAAGCACATCTCAATCGTTTAACTCACGGTTATGATAATTGTGGTAATGTTTGTGGTGAAAAGAATCCGATTATACCTGGTATATCCTGTTCTGGAGAAGATGATACGAATAAACCGTAAGATGAATCTATTAATTACAAATAAAAAACAATTAATCATATCAATAATTTCTAGCTATTTGCGATACATCACTGAAAAAGATGATGAATATCCAGGATTACGAGCACGTAACCATGAGGAATTGAAAATTGATCGTTGTGTTGAAGATTGTGGTCCAGATTAGTACGTATTTGTAATTTTTTCCCTCCTAAATTAATAATATTTTGATAATTTAATTAAACAATTACAGTTTTGAAGTTTTCAATCGTTGTTTCCCTGGAAAATCTGCCGATACTAGCAAATACTTGTCTGTAAGTTTTTCCTATCTTAATCCAATTCTGTTATTAATATTTGAATTTCTAATTTAGGAAATTGCCGAAGATCTTCGTAATGGAATCGGATATCTTATTGCATTAATCCTAATTGGTTTGGGTGCTTGTTTTGGTATGTTGGCCCTTTTCCGATATTGTCCAGCAATTATAGTTTGGGTGATTTTGATTGGATCACTTATAGGATTTACAGCTTTAACCGGTTATGTGTGGTAAAATTATTGAAATTTACTTCATTTAGATGTGAAATTAATCAAAAACAATAAATTGTAGGTACTTGACTGGTCAAGTTGAAAAGGAAGCCAAGTCTCAAGTAAAAGTCTTTGCAATTTTCCTTACAATTATCACATTAGTTTTGATAGCACTACTTGTATTTTTATACAACAAAATCCGATTAGTTATACGATTATTTAAAGAAGCAATGCGGGCTGTTTTTGGTATTCCTTTAATTCTATTCGAACCCTTATTGGTAACATTTTTTTGTTTATCATAATTCTTTGATAAAATTCCTCATTTTGTTGTTGTGTTTCAGACTTTTGTTGCTAGTATTATAATGCTGATTTGTTTCATCTATTTCATATTTATGATGGAATCAGCTGGTGATTTACAACAAGTCGAAAATAATGTTTATCATTATGTCCAATCAGGTTTTATTCTATTTACAATGTGGTTTAATCTTATTATTTTTATATGGATGGCACAATTTATTGTCGGTTGTCAACATATGGTCATATCTGGTGCCATATCTGCCTACTATTTTGCCAGGTTTGTATAACAATCACAGCTAAAACTGGGCATTCACAGTCAATGTAGAATGATGCAGAGAAATCGTACTTTTACAAATCTTACAAACACGGTACGCGCGATGATGATATTTTTAACTAAAACTGGTGTTAGGACTGCGAGAAAGCATAAGGACTGGTTGAAACAACTAGTTGAATTATTTGTGGGATTGTAGCCCTACAACTTAATCCTACAGATTGGACTGTGAATGTCTCGCTTAAATAGAGCGGATTTGATTGAAATTTTCGATTGGATTTACAGGGATAAGACCTCCATACCATCACCGATCTATAATAGTTTCTATAATCTAATTAGATATCATTTAGGAACTGTTGCATTTGGTTCATTAATAATAACAGTTGTTATGATAATCAAATCATTGATTCGTGGACTTGCTAGTAATCGACACACACAATTATTGATTGAATGTTGTTTACGTCCAGTTGAAGATTTTCTCAAATATTTATCGAAAAATGCTTATATTCAAACAGGTATAAACTACAAAAACAATAGCATGATTATACTTTTATAATTATAAAAAAATTGCAGCAATGCACGGACAAGGTTTCTACAAATCGGGTAAACGTGCGGCACGTTTATTAATTGCAAATGCATTAAGTGCTGTTGCTATTAATTCAATTGGTGATTTTGTTATGTTTATGGCCAAATTATTGATTTGTTTGTTTACGGTATTTGTTGGTATTGCTATGTTGATTAATTCAGAAATTAAACATTTCTATCTTATTGTTATACTTGGATTTATTGTAACATCAATTTTGGCGGATTGTTTCTTTTCAGTATTTGAGGTAATTTAAATGTTTATTTATTTAAATTTTGTTTAATAAATTTGTTTTGTTTTAAGACGGCCATCGATACTTTATTCTTGTGTTTCTGTGAGGATATGTCGATGAATGATGGTGTTGCTAATTCCTATTACATGTCAACTGATTTGATGCAATACATTGAAGATGCTCGAGTTGCTTATAAGAAATAATTTTGTTATTTTGTTTTGATTAATTTTAGAATTTTTTTATATTTTGTGTATGTGTGATTCATATTTTATTGAATCTCATAGTTTGTCAGGTACTTAAAACGTACAATAATTCAGGTTAATTAATGATTAATTTTTTTCTATTATTTTGTAAACACTTCTAAGATTAGAATATAATGAAATATTGTTTTCTTGAGAATTTTTTTTGTTAATTTCTCAGCTATATCAGTGCTTTATAAGAGAATAATGTGCATAAATGTTGGATGTTCCAATTTATAATCGTTGAAAAATAAGTCAAATTTTATATACGTCTATATTATGAATGTTTTATATAAATATGGATAACTTATATACAAATCTATTTTTGAACTTACATCATTGTACAATTATACTCTTACACAATAAGAAGTGTTAATATATAATCGTAAAAAATCATGTTTTTCAATTGTTATTGCCAATAATTGGAAATTCCTTGAAGAAACCGGGTTTACCTCCGATTTCAAGAACTGGGGAAAACCAAGAAACTGGTAACAATGACGTTTAAATAGTGCTTCTTCGAACCGATCATTTCTAAAAATCACTGGAATTTTGTTTTATATTAATAAATATGCAAATTATGACCAGTTTGATGTTAAAGAAATTTACATATAGAAATGCGCTGATTGTTTCTGAGGTTCTTATCTTTTACTTTAACAAAAGCGAAGATCGGCATTTTGGGATGAGTATACTAAATCACATGAAAATTGGAACACCAAGAAGGGTTCAAGAACGTTGCAGAAGAGTAACCGAGGGGCAAGGAACAAATGAAGTACCAGATCAATTGCCGACCAATGGTTAGCTAAAGAAGGTCGCCCTGTAACCCTTCGAACGGTTTACCGCCACATCTTGTGTTACCATTAACCACTCAACACCCACAGCAGCGTTTGGAGTGACGTAGGTTACGACTGCACTAGAACCTAGAATGGCACAGGGTGGTGTTCAGTGGTGAATCCCGGTTTTGTTTGGGGATGCATGATGGACGTATGTGGGGCAGACGAAAGTCGCAATGTTGCATTTTCTGTGCCTGTGCATTAAAGAATTCTATATCATTTCATTTCTTAGGGCAGTTGGAAGTCTCACTTACAGGATATTGCCCATCCTCATATTGCAAGACGTTCTATGGACCGATTTGCAGATGGTAATGCCACTCTCTTGCCATGGCCACCTCGATCTCCCGATCTTTCGACCACCGAGCATGTTTGGGACATTATGGGGAGAAGACTGAGGAACTTACTGCAGCATCCGCAAACTGTATAGCAGGGATTACAGGTTGCTCGGTACTCAATACCCCAAGAGGAAAAATCTAAAACTTTATTCTTGAGACGTGTAGAGTGATTATTTGTAGTGCAGGAGCTTAACAGAGCTCATCTGGATACTTGAAAAGTATAGAATGAAGTTTTGATGTCTGGAATATTAAAACTTCGAAACAGTCGATCAGTTTTCCTTATCATATTGATATTCCCTTGCTTAAACGTTAATTTTATTGAAGTCATCATGGGGCAACTATACCAATTCTGTTATATAGTCTGTCACCTCTTTTACATTAAATATATATTTTTTTAAACAATTAAACAACAATTAAAAGATAATAAATCTAATGTAAACTGATAACAACACAAGATAATTGTTTAAATTGCAAATAATCAAAATCGTAAGATTCAACAGTTGGCCAACATCTGGGAATAGATAACATGTTTATCTACTAATTAATAAGAAACTAGCATTAAAAATTTTCAAAAATACGACTTTAATAATAATATTGATTAGATTCTGATAAGATAAATTTGTCATTTGTTGATTGTATAATACAATTATTGAAAAATCAGCAGATACATCATGTTTTGTTTGATACTGATGTTCATATTGAACAAATGCGATAAATAAATCCAGTGTAAGTATCGAAAAATCAACTATATTTCTCCCTTATCTCTATAATAGGGGAAAAACATTTTCGTAATATCTGTTTATTAGATACGATTTCTCATATACAAAATGAGTGTAACAATGTTTGCCAACACACGTGATAATTTTGTTGAAAATGTAAGCAAAGATTCCATTTTTTATAAATTCAATTATTTTTATCAATTTAAAAAACATATTGTAGATTCCAACATTTCGGCGTTATAAAAACCCATTTACAATCTGTGTAATACCGGAAATACACCAAAATCGTAAATTAACAGATGTTCCATGTCTTATGCTCTTCGTCATCTCTGTTATTGCTCTTGTAAGATTTTTCAAATTTAAACAATTACAAAACATAATTTTATTGCGGATTCTAGGTATCTTTATGGATTTACACATCATTATCTGCTGATATATCCAGAATTATAATTGGTTACGACAACTGTGGTAATGTTTGTGGTAGACGAAATGAATATGTAAATGGTATTTCATGTTCTGGAATGGATATGACTGAAAAACCGTGAATTTTCATTACTTTTGGCAAAGAATACAACTAAACTGCAGTTTTGTTATAGATTTTTGCAATATAAATTTGATATCAACTATACGAATGGCGAGCTTGCACCTGAAAAGTGTGTAAAAGAGTGCGGCCAAGGATAGTAAGTCATCCCAAGACGACGCGAAAATACTATTTCCCTGATAGCAAAGAGTCTCCTTTTACGATTCAATCTCCTGTTTTAGTTAGTCTCTAAAAACAATTTGTTTGAAAAATACTTCTACATACCTCACCTATAGCCAAAAATAATCATTTTTTTAATAATTGCAGCGATGAAGGCTTGAATCGGTGCTATCCGAAGGGATATTCGCACGGGGATTCTCATACAATTCCGGTAATTCGCATGTAATTCAAAGTAACTTGAAATAATTAAAAAAAATCTTTCAGAGCCTCATTGAAGCTATTGAGGACCACTATCTGCACTTGATTGCTCTCTGTTCCATTGGCTTAGGTGATTCTAACAATTCTCTTAGATATCAATAAAATGCATCAAGAATATTGATTTTAGGCTTTGCAATAATAGAAATTCTACTGTTTAAATACTTTACAAAATTCGTTATACAATCAGTAATGATAATGACGATCTTATTCTTTCTAGCATTATCAATTTTATTTTGGTTGATATTTATTAATAAAAATTTGATATTTTGTTTGTTTTAAACTTGTTGGATTTTAGGTATTTCTATGCTGGTCCTATATTTGAAGAAAAACCAGAAATTTATTTAGCACTCGCTATAATATTCACAATAATCACACTGATTGTAAGTCTTGTAATTCTGGTAATGTTATCCAGAATCAATTTAATTACGTTCTTATTCCAAGAAACAATTAATGCCATGTTTACGATACCTCTGATCATTTTAGAACCGTTACTTGTAAATTATCGTTAATCGCATCTTTATTTTTATTATTATTAATGATTGTTATTTTAGACATTTATTGCAAATTTAATAAATATAGCTCTATTTATTTTCATAACATTGATTTGTTTATCATCTGGTACTTTACGACGTGTTAAAGGAAGTAGTGATTATTTCGATTATATTCCAGATGAAATACCGTTGATAACATTTGTTTGTAGCATATTAATGATGTTATGGTGTTATCAGTTTATTTATGCTTGTCAGCATTTAATTATATCAGGAGCTGTATCTGCTGTATATTTTTCGAGGTAAACTAGGGACTCTAACTTTATGTGGTATAAATTTAGTAAATTTTCGATTACAGAGACCGATTTGCATTAAAATCGCCAATTTTCAACAGTTTCTATAATTTATTAAAATTCCATTTAGGTAGTGTTTTATTTGGTTCATTAACAATAACATTAATAGAAATACTCAAATGGATAATTCATATATTAACAAAGGGTAGATATCGACGAATTGGTTGTTGTGTGGAGTATTTAGAGGGTATTTTTAAATATTTAACATCATTAGGATATATTGAAGTTGGTAATTGATTAATCATTCTAATAATAATTGATGAAAGTGCATTTATTTGATTATATTTACAGCAATCCATGGTCAATCTTTATGTAGATCAAGTGTACGGGGTTTAACGTTGATTGTTACAAATTTTTTAAGTGCATTTGTTGTTAATTCTATTGGGGATTATGTGATATTAATGATAGAAATTTTAATAATTGCTGGCACTGTAGGTGCAGGATTGCTTATGAATGTGAGTAGTAATCATTTTATTGAAGTTTTCTTAATTAATGTCTTTTAGGACAATTCTGAATATTATTGGATTGTAATTGTTTCAAGTGTAATTGTCACGTTTATATTCACACATTCATTCTTTGTGGCTTTTAAGGTATGATTATCGTCTCAATAAGAGTATATCAGTTGGAAATTCGCACAAATTTTCAATGATTTGCTAATAACTACGTATTCTTAAAATTTGTGACGATAGCCAAATAAGTTTTGTCTTGATTACCATTTCTATTATCTGCCTTTTATCTTTGGCTGGAGAAATTGCTAAATGTACATTTGGGTATAATGAAATTTTCAGGCAGTATTTTTAGAGACTTGATCAGAACTAGATTAGATTAGATCAGATTATAGGGGTCGTTTGGCCTTTATTGCCTTCCTGAACTGCGACCACAGCTGATCTATTGTTCTTAACCCTCCATCTATTGATATCCCAGGAGAAATATTTTTTTAGCAAAGTTAACTATCTCCCTGGGAGACTTCTTTGCCAATTAAGCCAAGGTCCGATCCACACAATCTACATCTTAAACTGTCTGCTTCGCCCACTTTTTGAGATGGTATCTCACTGGGCAGTGTCCAGTTAAGAGCCCCGTTACCAGTCTTAGTTCGTCCCTACTTATGTCGAGAAGTTTTCTAGCATTCTGAGGCAAATAGTCAATGAACTTTTTTGCCTATCGCATTCCTGGACACTGTCTTCAGTGGAGCATTTTCCTGCTCCATTCCCACGCATAGATTTCCTGCCTTCTGTGTGTCTTGGCTAGCCCACAGAATGGCTCCGGACCTATGAGTGGAGCCATAGCACCTATTCTCGCTAGGCCATCGGCTATCAACTAGACCGATAATGTTCCACTTATCTTAAGTGAGACGTTATTTTTCGTAGCAATATCCCATAAGCCCTGTCGCCTTCCCTAATTATTTTAGAATGACTAACAAGTTTATGCCAATTAGATTGAAACACCAGTCATTCATCTCTTGTTAAAATGCTTTGCAAGCAGAAATCCGAGCTGACACAAGTAATATTAAACAACTAAAATGCCGATAGATTCATGAGAATGGAATGGACATGCATGAAGAGCTGACGAAGAACGATACGAATAACACGAGATCAAAGACTAACAGGAAGACCATTAGAGATGGATGGAAATTTGGATCTCCACATCAACTGAAACGATCTAATTGTAAGTCTACATGAAGGTAAACAGGTTTAGACCATAATAAAAGAAAAATAAAAAGGAGTTTTTGCAAGGGTCTTTTGAGCTTTGCTTTTGGAGCACAGGTGCTCTTATTCTCTACATACCGGAGGTTTAGAGTGTCAACGCCCTTAATTATGGAGCAGTTCCTTTCGGGGTTTTTTTCTGATCCTACACTGATTGTGAGACCTAACAAAGCCTTTTCTTAATAAGGCTAAAATTGCCTCTTTGTCATATAGTATCGCATAAAATTCATGCTTGTTTCAGGCTCTTATCAATAAAATTTACAAAAATTGAACAAGACGATGAGAAATTAATCTATAAAACAGCTTTTTAATTCTGGTTTTCTGTAGATCAGTTCTAAGTATCTGCCAAATCAGGGGGCGGATTTGGGTATGGTCTTTATGGGCTACGGCCCAGGACCCCGTTCAATCAAAGGGTCCTTCGCTGTAAAGTAAGCCCACAAACGCTGTTAAGGTGATATTGACGGTTTGACAAAGTGGCAGAAATCTGTCGATTTCAATAGGCAGGTACGTCCATATCAAGCATTCAGATATGTCTAATTACTATGTCAGATGGAGGCAAATATCTGTAGGAACATAACTACCTACTGAAATCAACACATGTCTGCCACTTTGTCAGATCGTCTAATATCACGTTTAGCCCAGGTCTCTCCAAGCTAACGCTGCTCCACTCATGTACTAGGTAGTCACAGAGTTATCAGCTTCCTCTAAGGCCTCTTACTAGATATTGTCCTAACGTAACTTATGTTGTTTTTGCTAAGCTTTTTCTTCACCAATACGTTTCATCTTTTATAGCGAATATGTGCGAATTTTTCACTGACATACTCCTATAATTACTATTTTAATTTATTAAAAATTGCTAAAATTTCTAGATTTCTCTTGATACGATTTTTATTTGTTTCTGTGAAGATCAATTAATCAACGATGGTGTAAATTCACCCTATTACACAACAGCAAATTTCTATAAATATTTGATAAAAGCCCAAAAATATGAATTACAGAAACAAGCACTCAAACAAAAGAAATGGAAATAACTACATTGTTTTTTTCTTCTTCAACTTCAACAATTTAAATAATAATAACAACAACAAAATTCAGTTAAATATTCATATTTATTATTGATTTCATGTGCACACACGGATGCATACAAGGAGACAACTATTACTAACGACAAGACCAGCTTGACATCAATAAATAGCATCTACAAAATAAAGGCACAAAAAACTGTTAGACAATAAAAATAAATCATCATCATTATCATCATCATAAAACAAAAATAGAGGAATTTAAATAAAAAAATAAATTAAAACAATATTAATTACAGAAAGGCCAAAGAAGTTGAATACAAATAAAAACAAATCTGCTCTTTTGTTTGTTTATCCTCGAAAACACACTGGAATCATCTTGTGCACAGCACATACATTTCAATTTGATATAAAACATGACTGTTATTCAGTTTTATTACATTATTATAATTTTTTAAACAAAGTACTGTAAAATCAACCGAATAACAATCATTATTATTATTATTATTAAATGTTTAACATTGTCGCTAATAACTAACAGCTACTCAGGTCAGTTCTATGATTAAACAAATTAAAAAATCATTAAAATCACACACTTTGAAAAACATTTAAAAACGATGTAACTATTGCACATTGAATTATAATTAATTCTATTCATATTGTAGATAAGTAGATTTTTAGTTATTATTATTATTATTTATAATAATAGTAATAATTATTATATAAAAAAGAAGAGACGAAACAATAACAAACTTTTTAAAGTTTACAATATTTACATACAATTAATATTATTATTATAATCAAAATTATTATTAAAATGCGAATTTGGTTCATTTTGGATTATAAATTTATAAATCAGTCTTATATGATTATGAAATATGAAATTTGTATAAATCTTTCAGCAATTGCATCAAATATTCCGTAAATTAAAATTAAGTGTTAATTATTGCTGTTTTACATAAATTGTGTGCAGAATGAAATTAAATTTCAAAATCAATCTGGAAGACTTCCATATTATTGATGAAAAAAACATAAAAATTGGATAGAAAAAGCGAAAAAAAAAAAAATTACCGACCAGCGGGTTAGAAATGACAAACAACAAATCAAGAAATATCCTCCAGAAGACAATTTTTTCTCTGTATACAAATTTCTATATTAACAACATTTATTTTTTGATTTTTTTTTTGTTTAACGAATTTGATTTTTGCTAACATTTAAAAGTGAACAAACAACACAGATTAAACAACATAAAATTACAAAAATTAAAAAACTTTGGCCAAGTTAGACTTTTTTGTTTTACAAAATAATAAAAAAAATAAAATTGAGCTTTAAGAGAAAAATTGCTAAAATTCGACGACTATAAATCATTAGCTTTGGTTTGTTGTTTTTTTTTTACATATTTATTTCGAGTACCGTCAACAGAAACTACAACATTTCGACGCCTGTCCTAAATGTATCGCACAAATACCAGTTAATTCATTACAAACATTATTCAATTGCACAACAGTTGATGATTTTCTTTGGGGTTTATTAATATCATCATTTTGATTATTTTGATTAATATCATTATCATTATTACGTAAAACACTAACAGCACGTTGTCGACAACGCAACATCGTATCTGTATTTAATGTGATTTTATCTCTTTGTAATGAACTACACGATTGTGCTTTATATAAACGATTACGATTAAATATACCTGGTAATGGTATACATAATTTTTTATGTACTTGAAAGTATTTACCTAATAAACGCATCTTTTTCGAATGAATTATCTTATTATTACAATCATTATTATCATTACAATTATCTTTTGTTAATTCAATATTATCAACATTTGTTGTTTTATTATTAATTGTATCTTTACGTGATATATGTGTTGTTGTTGTTGTTGTTGCTGCTGTTGCTATTGCCGCTGTTTTATCATCCGATTGCCGACGTATTGTTAAACCTTGCAAAATTTTCGCACCAATACTCCTAACTTTATTCGGTGTTGTTACAATACCTTGTGTACCAACAACACTGGTCGATATAACTAAAGCATGTGCACCATCTTCTTGTACTTCAGTTATACGATTTAATGATTGACTTTCACGTAAACGTGTCTCACCATTACGTCGTCTACTAGCTTTATGTCGTCGACCAATCAATACACCAGTTTGAGACGTACTTTTACGACTACTACCACTATTATTATTATTATTATTATTATTATTGTTACTATTATCATTGGTTTTTGTTGTTGTATTGTTGGTTTTTTGTGAATCTTGAGTTGTAACGCTATTAATACGACTAGTACCACTACTAGCAACACTACCACCACCACCACCTGGTTCTTGTGAATCACTACTATCATCATGACTATCACGTCTACCTTGGAATGGTTTTGTTATGGTTGTTGTTGATGAATTATTTAATTTATGTGCACGTTTTTTACGTTTTTCACTATCATCATCACTAGCATCTGATGAACTACATGATGCTGTACGTGCTTTATGAAATTTCGAACGTCTTTGTTCATATGTTGTTGTACGATTTTGATTTCGATTACTGACAAATTGTCGCGATGTTGAACGTTGTTGTTGTTGATCTACAGTACCATCAATATATTCTTCAAAGATTTCATTTAATTGTAATGGTGAACTTGTACTATTATTCAATGTTGTTCTTGTTGGTGATGGCATTGTTTTATATTTTGGTACTGTTTGACATGATAATTGTGAATTTGTTGTTATTATTGGTATTGTTATTGTTGATGAATCTGTTATTATTGTTGTTGTAGGATTATCAGTTTTCGTTACCATATCTTCAATGATTTTCGTTTGTATTGGTGATTGTAATAGATTTGAATTTTTACTTAAATGCCATTTTTGTACATTGTTTACATTATTATCTTTTGCATTATTAATAATACGTATTTTATCATTTATTGTTGTTGTTGTTGGTGGTGGTGGTGGTGGCTTTCGTCGTTCAGATTCCGTTAAACGTTCCTGTAATGCTAAATTCAAACGTCCCTCTGAACGTGATCCACGTCGATTTAATGGTGGTGCTAATTCTTCACGTCCACTACAACTCGATATATCTTCTTCCTCTTCATCTTCTTGTACTATACTACATTTACGTGATCTTTGTGGTAAATCACCTGGTGTACGTGGTACTGTTAATAAGCATGGTGTTTGATTTGTACCATTATTTTCACGTTTTTGTGTTGCAGGTGAATTATGTTGTGGTACAGCTAAATGTTCTGGACGTTTTGTTTTATTTACTAAATCTTGACGTTTTGAACGTAATTTACGTTCAGCTAATAAATAATATGTTGCTGTTATATGATTATATTCATTCTTATCTAAACATCTAATAGAAGAGAAAATAATTAAAATTTTTCATCTAATTAATTAATCAATCAATAATTACTCTTGTATTTCTTCTTTAGTTGCAATATTTCCATTAACAATCTTCTGAACAATTAGATTATGATCATCATCGGATAATTGTTCACGTGATACTAACGGTAAGATATCTAATGGTGGATTATCTTCTTTACCAACAGATAACCATGGATGATTGGCAATTTCAGTGAGAGTTGCTCGTTTTTCCGGATTACGAACCAACATTTTTGCTATCAAACTATAAACAATAATAATGTTTTTATTAAATTTACTAAATAATTAAAAAATCTTACTCTTGACAATCTTTGGAAACATGTGCAGGTATGCTGTATTTACAATCCATAATCATTGTAAGCGTTTCAGAATCATTAGCTTCTTGAAATGGTGCTTGGCCACATACTAACATATACAAAATCACACCTAATGACCAGATATCTACATATAAAAGATTAATTTTAATAACAATTAAAAAAAAAATGCAGAGAATAAACAAACCAACAGCTGGTGCATCATATGAATCGCCTAATAATATTTCTGGTGCTGAATATGCTAAACTACCACATGATGTTTCTAATTTTTGTCCAGGACAAAATTTATTACTAAATCCAAAATCGGTTAATTTAACAACACCTAATTTTTCAAAAAATACAACATTCTCCGGCTTCAAATCACGATGTACAACATGTAATTGATGACAATATGAGATGGCACGTACAATTTGACGAAAATATTCTTTAGCTAATTGTTCAGATAAACCAGTATCATGTCGCATTATATAATCATATAAATCACCACCATCACCTAATTCTAATATTAAATATAATTTTGTTGCTGTATCAATCACTTCATATAAACGTACAACATTCGGATGTTGTACTAATTTCATACAACGCACCTATAAAATAAAATAAAATAAAAAGGTAAACATAAATAAACAACGTTTTCATTCATTAATATTTATGTTGAAATTATATTTTTCATAACAATCATAATAGATGAAAGTTGTTTTTTTTTCTTTAATAAAAAAGTAAACAAATGCCGACAGAAACCTTGAATGTTTGCTCTCTGTTTGTTAAGAAATAAATGTGATGATTTGTGATTTAGATTTGCAATAAAATACAGGAAAAAAAAATGTTGACATCCTACATGTGTTACGTGAAATTATTCTGTCTGGCATCCAATAGCCTTGGAGCTAATTTGGACACCCTTGTGAGATCATTATTTGTGGATACAAATCTATTTTACACAACACAAACAACAGAAAAAAACACGTGTGTGTGTGTGATTTTTTTTTACCTACCTCTTGAAAAAGATGTGCCTTAGAAACTTCATCTAATTTCGTTTTATCAATAACTTTAACAGCAACTTTTTCACCAGTAAATACATGCCGTGCTAATTTAACAACAGCAAAATGCCCTCTACCTAATGTCTCTTCTAAATCATAAAGACCAGCAATTTTGCCTTCATATGATCCAGATCGAATACTTGATGATATTGATTCTAATGTTCCACCGCTACCTATACGAAGACCTCGATGCATTTTTGATCTGTAACACAAAATTTGAACAATAATAATATTGAACTTATAACCCTAAGATTGTATTCTATCAACGCCCCCGCATGTCAAATATTTCCGTTTAAATAATAATAAAAGAGACCTTTCAAATGTGAAGGGTGCATATCTTATAATTCTACCGGAAATTATTTATAAACGTTAATAGTCGAGGGGTGTTTCATCGAAATTCCGGAAACTACAAACATTTGTCGACCATTATACTTAAAAAAAACAATGCGTATACAGTTTGGTAATAATGATGATATAAGGGGGGGACTGACTCTTTTGAACTATAACAATGAACTACAAATTGACCTCTGTGCCTCTTGTCTTTTGATTCATATCAACTGAAAAGTCTCTTCACAATCTGCCATTCACAGTGAAGGTTTAAATAGACACTCATCTTCAAATAGTGATGTTTTGAAAATTTGAACTCAAGTTTGTGGACTATAAATAATAATAAACTCGCTTTTGTTCTAAGAACATCCAATTAAATCTCATTTCCAAGCGTATTTTGCATCTAAAACTATTTTTTAACGTACAAGCTACTTGTACAAATAACTGAGAACTTGTTTAAAACTCATGTACAAAACATCAAATTCGTTAGAAATCGACTATTACGTAAATGGTTAAGATAAACTCGATTTTGTGGGGTCAAGTTCAAATATAATGATACAAAATTTGACAAATTTTCATAAATCATCATAAAAATACAAAAATTCTACTGCTTTTCACGTTCTAAATTGGTGTTTGATAACAATGTTATACATGCCTTATAATAATAATAATGTAATTACATGAAAATTTCATTTATAAAAAACAGTTAATGATAACCGAGTTTTATATTACCAATTTTTGATATTTATAAACTACTAAACAGAGTTATAAGAGCAACAAAATTATTGATTGACACAGAAACGATGTAGAAAATCAAAGAAAAGAAAATGATAAGAAAAAAAAAATATAAGAAAGAAACAGCATAATAGAAAAACAGATAATAACAAAAAATAAGCCAACACACAATGTGAACCATAGAAATGTCAACAGTTTGCAATTAATAAATCAGAAAAAAAGAGACTGATTTATAAATCCTGATATAAGAGAACAATCGGATATAACGTTAAGATTCCTTGGATGTTGTTATATATGGAAACAACGAAACAAACGAAAAGCAAAAAATTGGAAATGTACACTTACAGATCTGGCGTCTCTAATACGAACACAGGAAAAAATACAAGCACCACACACTTTTAGGGGTTTCATATAAATAAGAATGAGATAAACAGAAAATAAGCGGTCAAAAATCTAAGAATTCCAGCTATTGAAACCACCTATTCTAAGAGCCTATACAGACGACGTCTTTTTCAAGTGTAGATCACACACGCTAAGCGCAACTAAACGTACTGTAAACGCTACTTATAATTTCATGAATTGACAAACGAGCAGATACGTCGATACAATAGACTCGTCAACAGTAAGGTCGTTTTCACACACACCGGCATTTTACCGGCGCCGGCACCAGCTCCGGCTTGTCGAGATCCACTACGACTGCAGTTTTCGTTGAACGAGATCGGGCCGACATTTTTGCCGTGCCGGCGTGTGTGTGAAAGCTCTCGTTTGATTATATAGCACTCGGTGCCGGCGCCGGCTCCAGCTTCGGTTTTGCCGGTGTGTGTGAAAACTACCTAATAGTAAGATGGCGTTGGTTAAGACTTCTTATTACAGTGAAACCTCCCTATTGCGGACACTCATGGGACAAAAAAATATTGTACGCAATAGGAGGTGTCCTGATAAGAGAGTTTTAGGTTCTGGGAGACTTCAGCTACTTACAATTTTCAGTATTGTGGCCAAGTCTTGGGTATTTTAAAATTTTCCGCAATTTTTGTAACACCGCGCTCTTTCTCTTTGAGAGTTAATTTGTTACGATGAGGAGTCATTTTAAGACATAGTGATACTAAGCACTGATTTTCACATTGAATTGAGCCAAACAAAATAAGAAATAATCAATATCTATTCGCAGAAAAGCCTAACGTAGCAAAGTCAGTTAAAATAACAAGTTAGGCTTACTTTGCATTTATTCTATTTTACTTGAAATGTCCGCAAGAGAGAGGTTTAAATAAAGCTTTTATATAAGAATGTAGTGTCCGTGTCCGTATAAGAGAGTGCCGGTGTCCGTATAGAGTTTTTCTTATTATATAAATATATGGGAGTGTGCCAGTACATCGGTAAAGTGTCCCTAAATGGGAGTGTCCGTACTGTAGAAGTGTCCGCATATGGAGGTTTCACTGTATATTGCAACACGATGCTCGCACGTTTCTATCGATACAAACGCAAATAATCTGCAGTAATGGGACTTGTATGCACTGCAAACGCACGTTTCATAAACGCGCATGATCTGTGCGCACAAAAGACGTCGTCTGCATAGACTTTAAACATTTCTCTAAACATCAGACTCTCTTCCATTCACAAAAATATTACTTTGCTATCAAACAAAGATCGAAGTAGATCGATATTGTCGGTCAAACACCGCTTATTTTCTATTTATCCCATTGTAACTTATGGTATTTTTTCCTATGTTCCTATTATAAACGCCAAATCTGTAGATTGGATATCTTTATCGCACCTTTATATTTGAGCGTAGAAACATAAGAGTTTCAAATAAGTATAACAAAGATGAAATGATATACGAGAAATTGACGGATCTTTCCCGCACCCGTTGTGAAGTGTTTCAAGTCAATCACTTGTTTTTTCCTATACTTCCTTCTTTAAATGACGGTGAATAGTAAGGATGTCCTTTTTTTTATTGAAAATGTTATCACTGTTTGTTCGCTTACTATTCAACTTTCAATAGTGCTGCGGCTAGTGAGTGGGCATCCTACAAGAAACCGTAAAAAATGCTGGAAAACGATTTTGGGAAGACTGAAAATGTTCTACCATTAAAATCAGTGACCATACATGCGAAAATAATGAAGAAACCAAGATTAATTGCGAAAGTTAACAAAAAAAAACCTCAAATAAATGAAGCTTATCAATGCTTTATCAACTTTCTCCTAAGGGAAATTATTTATAATTTTTTTACTTAGCTATAGTCATGTAACCAGTAATCAGTGGCGTAGAATTAGGTCCCACTCGCAGCTATTTCACGAGAAATAAATAGTTTAAACCTTTTAAATACAGTAGATTTCGTTTAATTGAACCATAAAGGTTTATGGGAGGAGTAATTTATTAGGGCCAAAGCAGATTCCGGTTTTGGTCAATTTTGAATTTGGGCCCGCCAGTTTTCAAAGCCAGGCTACGCCACTGCCAGTAATGCTATTATTAAAACAAAACAAAATCAATGTAGTGTATGCTATTTTCAGATGTTCTATTTTTCTACATAAATAGGCATTTTCGTGTTCTTCCATACATGTAACATTATTATCATGATTTCCTAAAACCATTTCGAATAATTCATACTTTAATAAGTTACTAATGTCCTAAAATTACTAAAAATACAAATCATATAACATAAAATAACACGAAAACTATAATATGCCAATTATAACCCATTTGTTACTGATTCCTATTTGATGACGATTTTGTCCTTTTTTTGTTTGTGCTCTTTAAAAATATGGATTTTATTCAAAAATATCTGACACATTTTGACGTCAAAACTATATGTATATAAAAATATATACCTCTACTATATTTATAATAAGATATTCACATGTGAAACGCTGACAAAATTCATTCATAATATCATATAAGCCACAGACAGTAAAGAGAATTGAACCGAATCATATCACAGAAGTCCCTACCTAGAAAACTATTTCTGTAACTTACCACTAACAAATTTTGTTCACTATATACTATATGTATATACATATATATCTAAATATATATATATGTATAGATGGATAGATAGATATTAAGGACAGTCTGACAGAGACATCTTGCTCATTTCCCCCCAACAGCCTACAAATGTTTATAAATATACCAACGAGAAACAGTTTCAGCTCTGGACGTAAGACGGTCTTCTAACTTAATGAACGAATACAGCAGAATTGGTTTTTATTTAAAAATATCCAACATTAGATACGCTGACGCTGCACTATTTACGCTTCCTTAACTATTTTATAGAGCCTCCGCTAAACCCTATAGACTAACTGGAAGTATCTCTCTGTGAGACCTAAGACCTCATCGCTATCTAAGTGGATGAGTCTTGTGTGAACCACTGCGTCAGATTTGCATAATATACGTTCGGAGGTTTAATTGTCCGATGCACATAGTCTAATTTGCCCAGTTTTTCGAGATGCTATCTTTAGTATTACAAATATTCAATAAACTTCTTTGTCTGTCGCATTCCAAAACTGTGTCTCCAATGGAGCATTTTCGTACTCTATTCCCACCCACTGATTTCCTGCTTTCTGTCGGTCATGGTTAGTCCATCCGAGGTCGAACTAAGTACATTAAAAGGCTAAAGTATTGTTAAATAATTGTTTAATCCTATGTGATTAGAGCGTCAATTATTTTTAGCCGGGGACGTACAAAATTGTTAAGTCGCGTTTCTTCTTTCTGAATAATTAACATAAAAATATAAACCGAATAAAATGCGAAACGATAAAAATAGGCGGGATGTTTGAGGAAAAACAAATAACAGAGGAAGTTCAATATAAACAATTAAAATTTACAAACATCTCAATATCATAAATAAGAAGCAAAAACACTATCGGATATATTTAACAGCTTTTAATGAAATGAAGAAATGGGAAAAGCTATATTTAAAGTAATACATTGTTGGTTTTTGATAATCAAAAGTTTTTATGATGATATCACTGGTGTACCTTACACTTTATATAATAGTGTAAGTGACATTCGTAATAAACAAATATCGAAATTGACTTTAAGAGCATATGCAAACGACGACTTTTTATCGCGCTGATTACGCGCATAAAAATGGTGACATAGAGGATTGTTTGTGCGTAAGAGAAGAGGCGCGTGCATAGCTACCGCTCTTTTCTGCCCGTACCCACTGTATTGCATTTTTTCTTGTGTTTTTACTAAAAATGGAACCTTCCGATACCGACCGCTTTATAGCTAAAATACAACAACGTTCAGTTACCATTTCTTTTTAAAAACAGTATCAAAGCACTTGTATAGGGCGTTTTTTTCTTAGCTGCCAGTTTGTCAATTCATAAACGCGTGCAAAGGTACACAGACTGCAACTGTATCGCGTTGCATCACGTCTTAGTAAGTCTTAGTTGTTCGTTTACTGTGTGTGATTAGCGCGATAACAAGCCGTCCTAAATCTGTTCTATATGTAGATATACAGGGTTGGTGGCTTAAGTGTCGCAGTGATTCGAGATCTGCATGTGTAGAAAACGGACAGAAATAAAAGTTTTAAGAACGTGTACTGCCTTTTTGACTGCTCCAAGGTACTACTGAGGTGTCACCGTATACGTTCTTAAAACTTTTACTTCTGTCCCTTCTCTACAAAATGTTCGATCTCGAATCACTGCGACACTTGAGCCACCAACCCTGTATAGGCCCTGTATAGGCTGGTAACATGCCCGACTTTTGCTGATGTCCGGTTAGTCGGAGGGGGTTTCATATTAGCCAATAGAGTTCACACGTCTTTATATCTGACTATCGATGGGGGACGAGTTGAAGATGTAGGCGTGTCTCCATGGTGACCTAGTTCTCAATCTGTGTATTTTTGTTCCAGAAAGACCTCTAAAACAAACATTTTAAAAATCGTTTCATGCTTATAGTAATAATGATAACATACACACGCGTGCAGTTAAATTGATTGATTAATAATCATCGACCTGATAAATCGTTTGATAACTCATTAGTGTTAATTAAGTAAGACAGTTATGTGCAATATTAACAATTATTAATCTAATTAAACAACCCATCTTAAATTAAGTATAATTTTGATTTTATAAAACAGCAGTTTTCAATTTGATTTAAACAAAAAATCATGTTGCTATATTTATATAAATTTAAATAAGATTATATTCTATATATATATATCTATATATTGTGTGACCTATATATACATATTTCTGAGAAATTGCAGAACTCAACTTGATATAGTAGATTGAATTGGGATTACTTCAGTCTGCTGTATGTATGTATGTATAGTTGGATAGAAGCTTTCAGTTTAATCTTTTCCTTGATTGAATTGACTCAATTTTTCGAATTTATGATAATCTAGATAAGAGAAAATAATAATAAAAGAAAATAAATGATTTTTTTTTAATGGAAAATCATTCATTAATTTTATAGTTTCTCTTTGATGAATTAAAGATTTCTTTTTCAAATATTTACAGAAAGTTCTAGGACGTTTCGAATTCATTTGTTGTCAATTAAAGTGGAACACGAATTTTTTTTTTTTTTAAATAAAACTGCAACATTTAGAATCATTACAATAATTAAATTTATTTTACAATTGATTCTTCATCAGAGATACAACGGCAATTGAGGCAACGTTATTATTTGTATCAGCTCCATCTGTGGGGAAAATGTCACACTTATCAAACAAACCGATAGCAGACAATTCAAAGCTTAATCAGTCTTTTACGATCAATTTGTACTTTCAAGGCCCATACACACACAGGCACACAGGAAAATCGAAAAGGAAAAACTGAACAGTTCTTCCTTGAGGAAAAACTGAAAGCCCCTAGGCTACACACATGCCGGAATATCTGTGAGGAAAAGTTCTGGCCTTGAGGATTTCCGGATAGTGTGTAGGCAAAAATCGGACAAAAATTCCTCGTGAAATTCACCTCTAATGTTGGTCAAATGGCAGCCGCAACCAGACTAAAATGATCTGAACTGACGATACTACACACACAAAACGATAGGTCTGAATAGTTCTGGTCTGTCAGTTTTTCCTCACCAATTTTTCATTATCATCCGACCGACCGAACTGTCCGATAAATCTGTTAGTTCTTGGCTACACGCACTATCCGGAAATGCTTATAAGGCCAGAACTGTTCAGTTTTTTGCTTTTCGATTTTCCTGTATGTGTGAATGGGCCTTAAGGATAATGTATAGGTTTATATTTATTTAATTACGTTTATTTATCGATTTTGTCAAATATTGATCGATATATGTTTAGATAAATTTTCAAAAAAAATAAATAAATAATCAAATTTAGACAAATTTTTGTAATTTATAGTTGTTGAAATAGCGCAAAAATATAAGCAAATTCTATTTTTATAAACTTTCCGTCCTGGAAGATTTAATAAAAATAGAAACAATTTCTCTCAAAAAAAACAAAACAAAACAACAAACAATCCATACCATTTTTTAGGAAACTTTATCATTCATTAAATTCCTTTAAAATTCCTTTACAATTCAATTTGACGATAAACCAAATATTTCCATTAATGAATTTTCTACAGTTGTTTTATTATTATAAGCTTATTACGAATTTTACGAGGACGCACCATTAACATTCTTTTTAAAATATAAATTGTTTTTTTTTTGCCTCTGGGAGGGGTTTATTTTGAAATGTTTCGTCGAGAATTTATTTCTGTATGCAGATACACTTGATATTGAATCTATTTCAAGAATTATGCAAATATTTGATCTAACAAACACACACACACTCACATAATCCAGTTTAAGATATTTTAACGATTTTTCTCCTCAATTCCTTTACGATTATTATCATTCAAGATTAAGTTCATTGTGGTTGAGATAAAGAAGAAATCTTCAAGAATGGTAAACCACGAAATTATTAATAAAATTAAATAACAAAAAAGCTATTATTATTATTTTATTTATTCTATAAAAGGAGTATAGAACCGTTGGAACCAGTAAAAGATTATTCAAGGTTTATAACTGGCGCCAATATAACAATGAAATAATAACAATCAAATCTATAAATAATATTTTGATAAAAATTAAAAAAAAAAAACATCCCAAATTCTATTGTATAATAACGAAAATACGAATTCAAGTCATAGTGACATTGTAAATGACTTATAGTCCTACTGATAATACAAATAATCTATAATCTATGATAATAATGAAAATAATAATAATAATAAAACAAAAACTAGCAGGTGTATGTAATAATTTTCTTCCAATAATGGAATTTAAATTTAACAGCAAATGATTATTTGACGTGTGAAATATTCGGACTTATCCTTGATTTTAATTTCTAATTTGGTAAATAATTTACTAAATTGGATAATTATTGATAATTTGCTTTAAAAAAAAATAAATAAAAAATAAATTACAACACAAACTGTCTGTGGAATGTGTATCTTTGAATGTTTCTCAAGCAGCAGCGGCCCTAGTCCTTTATCAGGATGAAGCGAAATTCTCGTTTGGCGCCATTCGATCGATACCTTTTGAATCAATTATAAATCAGTCAGCGTCTGGAGTGACCGTTCTACTCACTCTACCCCAGGGCCGGCCCTGTTCTCAAGTAAATGGCACATCTCGGATAATCTAGATATAACGAAACAATCAGCCCTATGTTGTATCATACACGTTATAAATAACAGGCTCTGGTTAGTCGGATTTAACGTTTGAGAATAACAGAGTTCATAACGTCCTAGTCGAAACCCCGCATGCTGTATCATTCTTTTGACATCCCCGTTATGGTATACGTTAAAAGCGAACTGTTAAAAAGGAAGTAAGTATTGTCTTGCTAAAGCGAGGTGATGCTATACAGAATAAATATTAGTTAGAGAGAGTTGGAATTGGAATGGTATAACGTGGTATCACGCCTGTATTGGCGGCAAAATTAGAATATTTCAAATCTTTTGGAACCACCAAAGATTTTCTAGAATTTTGTAATGTAGACATGTGAAATTTGTATGTAACAAACATTGTATACAAAACTCATTTAAATGTTACTTCTTTAAAGAGTTTCTGGGGTATAAATGTAAAAACAGGACTAGTAATTTAAAAA
>JAZBGY010001184.1:0-27013 GCA_037414755.1 Lydus trimaculatus | reverse complement strand
CTATAATATGCGACTACCTGAAATGATCCCTAACCGCGGCGCTCAACTGTCCGTTGCCCAAATTTTTATCATAAACCATATAAATTGAACTGTATTAGCTACCGCTTATTTTGAATCGATTTACTTTTTTCGTGACGTCACTATTTGAACCTGACGGCCTGGTGGGTATAAAGATGACAGTGGTTATGTTGGTACTAATCACGGCTAACCTGACTACAATCTTACAAGGGACAGAGCAAGTGGATTGGATGATTTAAAACAATTGAAAATTACTTAGTCAAAATTGTCGGAAGACAAAATGTCTAGTACACCACCAAATATTATTAATACGGAAAAAACTGCTACTGAAAATCTTTTGTCGACAAAATCTCGACAGAAATATGAAAATGTGTACGGAGCATTTTCAAAGTGGAGAACACAGAACAATACCACTTCTTTCTCGGAAAATGTTATTTTAAGTTACTTCGTGGAGCTTGCGAAAAAATATTCGTCTTCTTCTATTTGGTCGAACTACTCAATGCTAAAAAGTACATTGATATTTCACCATGATACTCATATTGAAAATTATAAGAAACTACAGGCATTTTTTGAACGAAAATCTGAGGGATATATACCTAAGAAAGCTAAAACTTTAACGTCGGAAAATATAAAAGAATTTATACAAAAAGCACCAGATAAAAATATTTGGTAACGAAGGTAAATTTTGAGAATCATACTTTTTTATTGCAACCTGATTTTTTAAAGTTGCAGTAATAATGGGAATAATGTGTGCCTGCCGCTCTAACGAATTGCATGCTATAACAATTCAACATATTGAAGGTTCAGGTAAAGCTTTAATCGTGAAAGTTTGCGGAAACTAAAACAAAAATTTCCCATACTTTCACAATAACTGGAGAGTTCTATACAATTTGCAAAAAATATATGAGTCTTCGCCCGCTTAATGTAGAATGTCCATCATTTTTCCTAAATTTTCAAAACAATAAGTGTACATACCAAAGAATTGGGATCAATAAGTTAGCTGCAATATGGAAAATTGTTGCAACTTTTATAAAGTTAACAAATCCTCATTTATTTACTGGGCACTGCTTTCGCAGATCATCTTCCACTATACTTATTGATGGCGGTGGTCAATTAACAAAAAGGTTTAATTGATTCATGCTCTCTTATAGATAACGCTTATGAAATTAATCGTCGTTTTAACTTAGCTATGAGACTAATTGGTGTTGGGTTATCGGGTGCGGAAAGATTTTGTGCCTTCATGTTGTTACCACGACCAACGTTTCGCAGTTTTTACGATCGTGTAGTAAAACAGATTAAGGATGCAGCAAAGATTTGTTGCGATATTGTTCTTGCCAAGGCTGCAAAAGAGGAAGTGAAAGAAACCTCAAAACAATTCAATTCCGAAATATTTCTGGAATTTCTGTATCTTAGGATGGGAGCTGAGAAAAAAAGAAGATTTAAATCTTCATTAGGTATTTCTTCTTTGATTGGTTATTACACTGGCGAAATTGTGGATGTTATAATGAAATCGAGCTTTTGTAAATCTTGTGCACAAATGAATTCAAAGAAAGGTACAACTGAATACTACAGCAGCATTCTGAGGAGTGTTCAATAAATCACAAACATTCATCTGGTCTAATGGAGGTCGATGGAATTAAAGAAATGTTTCAAAGATCTGAATCCATAGATAACGTTAAATATATAAATTATGTTGGTGATGGTGATACAAAAATGTATGAAAATATTTACGATGTAAAACAATACGGAGATGTATCGATTATAAAAAAAGAATGCATCAACCATGTACAAAAAAGAATTGGCAGTCGACTCAGGGCTATCAAAAGACAACCTACTAAGACAGAGAAGACTTTGGGTGGGAAAGGTCGATTAACAGACAAATTGATTAATGAATTGACCAATTACTATGGTTTAACAATACGTCGTAATTCATAAAATGTTGATGAAATGTATAAATGGTATTTGGCAGACCTTTTATCATAAAGTCTCATCATTAGAAAATCCACAACATTTTCTTTGCCCTGAAGGTGCTGATTCATGGTTCAAATTTCAACAAGCTGTATTAACAAATAGCATGGACTCGTTTGTTGATAAACCATCACTTCCGGAAGATGTAGTCGAAACATTGTTACCAATATATGAAGACTTTTCGGATCTTAAATTATTAGAAACATGTGTTGGTGGATTCACCCAAAATAATAATGAGAGCTTTAATTCATTAGTCTGGCAAATAGCACCTAAATCTAATTTTAGTTGTTCTGTTATTGTTGAAATAGCATTATATATTTCAGCAATAACATTTAACGAAGGTACACGGGCCACCCTAAAAATAATGGACTTTTTGGGCATCAAAGTGGAACCTACCCTCTATTCTTACTGCGCCGACCGCAACGCTTCTCGTGTGAAAGCTGCTGAGAATCACATGGAAAGGGTCAATCAAAAAATTAAAAAAATTAAGGACACCATTATAGATAAAGAAGAACCGTCAAAACTCAAAAAACTCAAAAACATCCAGACAAAGAAAAACTACTAAAAACGATAATTGCTTATATAACTATAAACCAACAAATTACTATTGTTTCTTTATAAAAGCACGTGTTCTGATCAATGTCAAAAATATATGTTGCGATTTGTTGGTTTATAGTTATATAAGCAATTGTCGTTTTTGGTAGTTTTTCTTTGTCAGGATGTTTTTGAGTTTTTTGAGTTTTTTAAAAAAACGAAAATTTGTTTTTCTGTTAATTAGTTTGTGTACTTTGATTTAACGTTAACATCATTTGCAAAACACATTTTGTTAGTGACTTTGTTATAACTGAGCCCTTGATGATGCAATAAATTGATTGCGAAACGTCGGCAATAAAGTAAAAACATTAGCTACTAAAAGTTTTGTTTTGAATTGGTCCATAATACCCCTATATCCTTGGTTTATTATTTATCAACCGAATTCAAACTTTTTTCTTCTTTTATTCGTCTTTGCAATAGCAAAGGCAAAGCGTAGCCGATTTTGAAATTTTTAATTTTTGCTATTTTTCAAAACTGCCTGAATACAAAAAAAAAGTGCGAAAAAATGAGAAAATTTTCAATCAGTCCCCTTTTTGTGAAAAATCAAAATAAAAAAAAGTCAGCTATGTACAACGATAACTACATTCAAATGATTATAATGAACTTTGATATTTTTTTTTGAGAAATCGATGCAACCCCGGAGGGAGAATTTTTTTTAAGACTATAGCAACGACAATAACTTTGTTATTGTTCAATATTTTTCAGGAGTAATTACACGAGAGCTTTTTGTCTATCCAAATAAACTTGGTATTTGAACGAAAAATCGACTAGGCTGCTAGGTAGCTTACCGAGACAAATTGACCTGATAAAATCACGAGTCCTTTAGGAGGACTCGTGATTTATCACAAGTCCGAGGGACGATTTGCTTTCTTCTGTTATTGTTAAAACTATTTTCTCATGATGTTCACTATCTAGTTATAAGTATGGTTTAATGGATTTTGAGTTCGAATGTCCAGTAATTTTAATTAATTTTTGCTCACTGACTCCACCCTTACTTAATCCGGTGACAGCTGCGGCTCTATCCGAATGATTCGTAATTTTGGATAACTTTTTATCAAGTCCGATGCGAACTGCTGATTCTTTGGTCGACTTAGTTATTTCGTTTATACCAATTGGTGAATTTTTATACCACCCTTTAGAATTTTCTACTTTCCAAAAAGGATTTGGGCACAAAAAAAATTTTCTGTTTTGATATGTTCTGTACGTTTTCCAATCAATGTTTTGAACAACCTTACTGGACAAAGATCGAAATTTCCTTTATTGGATGTTAAATATTTACTATCGCACAATCTTTTTTCCCCTCCTTGAGCAGTTTTATTTATTATAGAATTATATTCTATCCTTCCAGTTAGCGAACCATCAATATTTTTCTCTTCTCTAAAATACGATATTTTGCATTGTGCAGCCTCCTCTCCATGCTAATTCAAACGCAACAATGTGATAAAATTTTCTTTGAAGCCCTTCTGGTTCATCTTCACTCCATGATTTTGACATAGCAAATACTTTTGTCTTTGTTAATGCACTAGAACTAACTTTTCGTTTGTTTGATTGTTGTTGTAATATTCTGCGCTTTGCATTTCTTGCGTCTCTTGCTTCTTGGAAGCGTATGTCCACGAAAGGATCAAACATGATATCAAACTCATTGTAATATTATTCTTGCAGCATTTTTGCAGTGGTGTTCTATAATGTCTTTACAACATATTCTTTATAGTCTTCAACATTTCTTTTTTCATATTAAATGCCCAGTCTTTCAATATTTCTGCATGATCTTCAATTGATGTATTTGGTAGTAGATCATAACTTCATTATTTACAAAAGTGAGTGAATTGTCTCCATATTGACGATTTGTTATTTGCTGTATTTCTTGGACGATTTTTTTTAACATCTGATGTTATTTCAGCATCAGAAGAATTTCCGAAACGTGATGAACTCATTTTAATTTATTTTTGACGACACACCATTAATAATTGGAAAATTCTAGTTCGTTTGGTTTTTAATAGTAACGCTTAACAAAAGTCTCAGTAGATCCGTTCGAATGCCGCAAACCCAGTCTCAATTCTTTTCAATTGTTCTTGTAATTTATATTTTTCACTCTCAAAGACTTCTACACTACTCTAACAATTTAATTATTTGTTCCTGTTTTTCTAACAATTCATATTTTCGATTTTACTAGGTTTGTTTTCAAGAGTGGTATTCAAATTGATATTTTCCATATTTAATAATGATAAACTATTTGAGTACATATTTTAGAATTTTTCTCATTTATCTTTATCACCCTGAAGCATCATATCTTTCAATCAAATTCGATTTTGATGTTCGGAACTAATTTTTGTTTGTTTTTCTTGACATTTTTTAAAACTTTCTTCAAGCGGTTTTGTGCTATTACCTAACGAAGAGTATATTGTATTCAAATTATTATTTCTGGTTTTGCACTCGTACAATTCCTTGAGAATCTCTTCATAAGTTTGTCAACAAAGACTTTTTAATTCACATTAGGGCTAGCTTCGACAGACGCTTTTGTCCGGTGGCATTCCTGCCATATTTTTAATTCGTTTTAGCACCGAAAAAGATCGCTCTACGGATACGCTGCTACATGGAATAGTTAAAATTAGATTACAAAGTAATTCTACTTGAGGAAACGTGGAATTTAAATCCATACTGTAAACATATTCAAGAAGGTTTTTACGTCCTTTGGTGTTAAAATCCTCAAAGTTATATACTCCTATTAATTCATTTCTCAGTCTTGAAAAATCGAAAGTACGATTTTTGGGTTAATTATTTCAGAAATTGTAATTCTGAAACCGCTGGTCGATTTGTATGTAGCGGTTGCCTAAAATTTCAAAAAAAAAGTTTCCTGTAGGAGCCTTTCGGATCACTTTTGGGGCGTCTTCTAGATAGAATATAAGTTGTCATTTCATTTGCCTCATCCCAATAATTGTCAAACTGGTCACGTTTCGAAGTAATTGTGTTCTTAAACTGATCTATTTTTAACAAACAATATTTAATGGCACTAGTTTTACTTTGTAAAATATTGTAAGGTATCGCAATTAAAGAAAAAATATCAAAAAAAAATAGATAGAAGAAAGCAACAATCGAAGTCATTTGTATACATTAAGTAACCTCGTGACCCGTGACATATTAAATGTTTCTGTCTCCCATATGTTAGGGTTTTCTAACATCGTTTCAAACATTGCTATTAAATCTTGACGGTATTCGAAAACTGTTTCAATAATTGTTCCATTATATGCTCACATTGTAGCACTTACAGATGGAAATTTTCTTTTAAACTCATTATCTAGTTCATGAATACGTTTAGTAGAACTATTGAAAAAAGATGCAAAACTGCCAATTTTTTACATTGTTTTATTTTTGACTTTTCAAAAGCTTGAGATGAAACAAGATTTAATCTATGAGCACAACAATGGACAAAAAGAGCCTCCCGACACTGCTGCTTTAATTTGTATTGATGTCCAGACATGTCATACATATATCCAGTTAAAACCGATGATCTTCTATCGTGACTAATATTTACAAATTCTATAAATCGTTCACGAACTTCACCATTTAATCAATATCTAATTACAGTCGATAACTGAGAAATATGTCTAGAATCAGTAGTTTCATCTAGCGGCAACAAATAAAGTATTTTTTATTTCATTATGAATATAATAAAGAAGAACATTACCAACAGAGGTTATTAAATCATTCTAGACCCGAAAATACACTTGCAGTGTCAACATAGTTGGCTCTACTGGAAGACTGGCCTGGCCATCTTCTTCATGACCACGGAATGCTAATTCGTGTACTTCCAGGTGGCACGTTACCATTATTAAACGTTCCAAAATTTTACGGTTTCTTTTTTTACTTTTCCATTGTGCATAGCAATATTGAACAACATTTGTGTATTCAAAGCACAATCAATACGAACAGAACCAAATTTTTTAAGTGAAATCATTGCTTGTAAATGATTTTGAGCTTTGAACAAATTGTTTAAACCACTAAAACCTGATGAATTCCATACGTTCTTTTCATTTGAAAAAAGATGGCATGACCAACAAAATAATTTGGTATGATACTAGAGTCAAAATTCGTTCTAATATACAATGGGGGGATATCGCTTCCCCTGAGGAATTTTAGATTGCCAATAGTATTGAAATCCTAAATATGGGCGAGGCAAAAAAATAAACAATCAGTGAAGTCAATAAAATATTTAAAATTTATATACAAATAAATACGAAATTAAAACAATTTATTATTAATTGAAAGTATCATACAATAATATACAGGGTTGCTGAAAAGTATGGATACAGTTTAATAGTCACAGAATGGTTTAGCAGAGCTTGCTGAAATTTGACATACAGCTAGAAGTATTCAAATTCTATCATCTGAGACTTTTTTCAATTTTCTACCATCATGTATTCTGAACATACAGGGCCAACTCGATTTTTTTTAAGTAGCACGGGAGGTCAAATTTAATATTTTTGGAAAGAGTATTTTTTTCTGAATTCAGTAATGTAACACACGTCTACCTTTATTTCTATTAAAAGTTGAGAAAAAAAAATCAAAAATTAAATTTTCCATGAAAAAGTAAAGCTAGATAGCCAAAAATTAAACTTATATGGATTTTAAAAGGTCACTTACTCAATTAATTGAGACTGGAAGGTCCAAAGAAAACCTAAGGAGTAAATGGGACTCTTTGAATAAGGAGGACCTTCAGTCTGTAGCGAATTAACAAAACTTGAAGACAGTGTATTGGCAATAATAGGGATCAGTGCTACGGGCGTGTCAAATAAATTCGATTGAGATAACGAAGATGACGGCGGTAAATATTATTTTACTATAATAACTAAAAGTATTCTTGTCCATATGTAAAATATCCCATGTCATTTACAGGATGCAATGAAGCAGTAATCAACCAAATAATAAGCAGTCAGGAAACCATAGAATCCGCCACAAGAAGTTCACATTGTGTCAGAGTGACTGGAACTCTGAGTTGCTGAAACGACCAGTTAATCTGGCATTACAAGTTGGTGAAGTGGAAAAAGGTAAATAAAAATAAGGTTTTTAATATCCGTATTCAAACTAGTAATAATAATTTGCGATTTACAGACTCATCAGATGAACCAATTCCCGCTAATTCAGGGACTCAGAGCTCGAGTCAAAGTAAGTGTTAACAGTAGCAAATAATTTATATTTAAAAAAAATGCTTTTTAGATACTAAAGGTAAACGTTTAAAAATTCAGAGTTATAGACCAAAAAAAAACGAGTGATAGAAAAGCAGTATTCAACTGCTTGGCTGAGAAAAAAATTGAATTAGTTGAGCTGCAAATTGAAATATTGAAAAAAGAAAACGAAAAGAAAATGCAATTTTTAGAAGAGAACCACAAAATAGAAATGGAAATTCTAAATACCGAGTTACAGTTAAAAGAAAAATTTACTAAACCAGTGATTTTATTGATAAGATTGTTATGTTACCAATATAAATTTTGCTTATTTTTTGAAAATTATTTTAATTTCTTATTTGTCTGTCATATACATCAACCAAATTCCTAAAATATTCATTAATTAAATGACTTCTAGGTCGATTATTTAATTGCTCTCTTTGACCATCCACAACATCCTCTTGGTATTGATTACGCCTTCGACGCTCTTCGTGATGTTGGACAAGTTGAACAATGTCTTCCTCGACCGGAGGTTCATCATCTCTTTTGTCAGTAGCAATATTATGTACGACAGCAGCTGCAACAATTATATATTGTGATTTTTGTAAACCAACTCGCATACACAGTGGAAGAATTGGAAAACATTCCTGGTTCTTATTGGACATTCATTATATAGAACTTCTTCAGGTAATCGAGGATTCTGAAGAGGTGTCATTAGGTATGAAGTAACTCCATAACCACTATCTCTAATTAAAAGCGCATCTCCAATTGTATCATTGACAAATTTTCGTTTTACTGCAGAATTATTGAATATTCTTTGGTAATGTGCTGACCCTAGCCACCTCATAACAATATCACGAATTCGTAGTTTGGCATCACATATAGTCTGCACATTCCATGAGAACCAACCTTTTCTGTTTCGATAGTACTCAATTCGATAGTAATCAACTCAGGTCTTCCAGGTGACTCTATTTCAACATGAGTACAGTCAATGGAACCAATTACTTTCGGGAAACGAGCAGTCCTATAAAACCCATGTTGGACTGCAAGTACTTCTTCTGCATTATTAGGTATGTACACATAATGGGGCCTTAACGCTGCTATCGCATTTACTACATTTTCAATTATTTTACAAGCTGCAGATTCGCTGATTCCATAAAAATCTGCCACAACAAGAAGCATTGTTCATGTTGTCAAAAAGCGCAATGTTAATAATAATTTTGCTTCAGGTTTCACAGCATGATTTCTATTTGTTGAAGATCTGATTTGATCTTCAACTGCTCCTAATAAGTTACCAAATGTTCTCTTACTTATGCGAAATCTTCGATAAAATTCCCACTCATCCAGTTCCTTTAAATAATTTTTCCTGTAAACGTAAATTATTATTAGCCGATTAAAATATTTATGTTGTCCACGTTACCGCTGTTGATATCTTTTTGGCCCACGAAAGCGTTCAATGTGAAAAATAATTTCTTCATTGTCATCCGAGTCAAAAGTTGGAATATCTTCTATGTTCCACATCGAACGTACCGGAGTGTTATGAAATAAGTCGAGAACATTGAAAGTGGACTTCAGCCAGGATTCTGGACGGCAGGAAAGAAGGAACGTAACAAGAACACTGGAGCAGATAACACCGCAATGGAAACCGCCATTAGAAATCTTCTCTACAGTTTCGCCACAGAAGAAAAACGCCATCCTACCATACATGGTAAGCTTCTTTTACACTTGGGTTTATACAGTTAGCTATATATAACAGTTTGATTTATCAATCAGTTTTGTTGGTAAAAATTGAACAAAAAGGGATATCGTTTGAAGGTGGAAAAACGAAGCTTGCAAAGTATCTCCGAAAATTGGGTTTTAGATGGGATAAAACCCGTGACAATCGTAAAATATTGGCTGAGTCATATGGATGTTCGTCATTAAAGAAAGTTTTATTGAATGAAATTACAAGAATACAGACAAGAAGGTCCGCCAATAGTATGGACAGATGAAAGTTACATCAACACGTCCCATACGCAATCTCGAACATGGATAGATGACAGCGGATTGGGAATAACGAAACCAATTGGTAAAGGACGCCGTTTAATTATGGTGCATGCCAGTGGAGAGATGGGTTTTATACCAAACGGTTTGCTCATTTTTACATCGGGATCAAAAACAGGAGATTATCATGACGACATGAATTCATCCAGTTTCATAAAATGTGTGCAAAACCACTTATTGGCCACAATATCCCCCGGTCCGTCTTGGTACTTGACAATGCATCATACTATAATGCAAAAATCGAGCAATATCCAACGTTTGCGACAAAAAAGGCCGATATGCTAGCCTGGTTGGGAGAACGCAGTATACCGTGCCATCCTACAATGACGAAAATTTAATTATATGAATTGATCAAGAGACAGATACCCGCGGTCCCACAATACAAACTAGATGTGTTACTCGAAGAACATGTACAGTGTTCTACGTCTACCACCATATCACCCAGAACTCAATCCGATTGAATTGATTTGGGCACAAATCAAGAACTGGGTAGCAACCAACAACGTTACATTCAAGTTACAAGATATAGAAGCCTAGCAAGGCAGAAATTTTCCCAAATAGGGGTAGCACAATGGATAAAAGTATATAATCGCGTCGAAAGTGTAGAAGCCAAATTTAAGGAACAGCAGCATCGTATCGACGCTCTTATGGAAGACCTGCAACTGGAAGATTCATCTTCAGATGAATACGAACAATTAGAGGACGACAGCGCTGGTGAGGGACCAAGTAGTTTACAACGTTCGAATCTGGATAGTGACTCCGACTGATCGAATTCTAATGTTCGCTTCCGAAGGGTCCATTTGGGCAGCAGTAGAAAACGCAAATGGGACTACGTAATGGTAAACTACTAGAACCGTCCGGCACTAACAGATTAATATTTTATCATGATTCTTTTTTCAGTTATTGTAATTAAATTTTAATCAAACAAGTAAGTCGATACGTCGATACGTTAAAATTTAATGATAGAGTAAGTGTTGAGAGCTGTTTTAGGATCTTTGGTCGTCTCAAAAAGAAATCTCAATAGAACTATTATTATTAAAACGTCATCAAAAGGTATGTAAACATATAATAGGCAAACAAATGAGATTAAAAATATGTAACCATCTTGATAGTAGGTACGATGGAGACTGATCGACAATTGATAAGGCTTGTTCAACAACAGGACGAATTTAAAGCTGCAAGTGTGGAACACGATATCACAGCAACTAGGTCAGGAAGGTTTGTTACGTGTTTTCCTGATTATGTGTATATGGACAATATTAGTATTTATTCTTATAATAATTATAGACGAATCAATAATAATGAAACGGTGGAAATACCTTCGTGATAAATACGTTGAAAAAAAGAGGAAACGGGTAAACAAACTTGCGCTCGTTGTGTGTATTTTGTATATTGTGTTATTAAAATACTCCTTCATAAAATGGAAAATCTGGTCCATGAAGGGGAATAAAATTTAAACGAGGTGGATCTCTTTGAAGCTTTTGTTTCGCCGGATATCCAAATCGAATAGATTCCTATCGACGAAGATTTGGAGGCTCGCAATTACATGATACGCGTGTATAAGCGAATCCGAAGACTTGATAAACCATCGAGTCAGGATATTGCCAAAGAGGAGAAGATCAGTGGTAGTTCTGTCATCTACAGACTCGAACAGTAGCTTGCAAGAATCACTCCCTGTCCAAGAACATGCAAAGTATATATGTGTGAGGTAGAGTGTGAAGGTAAAGTTCACCACGCACCAATATTTCACCACGTAGAACAACTAAGGCGTTGGGACAGGCGAGTAGACCAGCATGAAGCGCGTCTTAATAAAATCATAGACAAACTTGACACACTAAACAAAGCCCAAGAACTGGTTAATGCTAGCAAACGCATACGGCAAAAGTTAAAGTCCTGGAACCCGGACAAGATCAGAGATAAGCAAAAGATAGAATCTTTAAAGCATACAGTATACGTGTTAGCTATGGAAGATAAAGTCATCCGCGCTCGCAAAGGTCTAGGTCTAGAATTCCGTGATATCAGCGCAAACGGTGATAAAATTACGGATGGGTAGAAAGTATAATTTTAATAGCGTACAAACGGCGGCCAAGCACTCTACCTGAAATTTTAGAAATGGCTCAAGCAGCTACATTAAATTTGCTACCAAAAAAATCTATTGATAAATATGAGAAATCGTATAAACTTTTTATGGATTTACGAAACAAGAACGCGTGTTTTGTAGAAATGTCTCAAACAAAAAAATCATCCAGGATATGGTCGGTATATTCTATGTTAAAATCGACTCTTATTGCAAAACATAATATTGATGTATCAAAATACCAGAAACTACAAATATTTTTAGAACGACAATCTGATGGTTATAAGCCAAAAAAATCTAAGACTTTAACACAAGAAGAAATAGAAAAATTTATTTTGGAAGCTCCGAATGATGCTTATTTAATGATTAAAGTAAATATTAAACTGCATTTTTTGTTGTTGATAATACAAAAAATATTTTAGGTTGCTTTAATATTTGAAATAGCAGGAGCATGTTGGCGAGAGGAATTGACCTATCTCAAAGTTAACACTATCGAAGATTTAAGAACAAAGTAACATAGTAAATGACATTCACATGGATATCTACACGAAATATATTGCGTATCGCCCGTCTAATTTTGATAGTCCGAGATTTTTTTTAAATTCAACAATGGTAAGGCATTTAGACAAGTTGTTGGAATTAACACATTTGGTTAATTACCACAAACTGTGGCAAGTTATTTAAATCTGCCAAACCCGAATGAATATATCAGGCACTGTTTCCGGCGGTCGTCTGCCACCATTCTAGTAGATACAGGTGCAAATTTAACTTGTTTAAAAAGGCATTTCGGATGGAAGTTTTTGTGAATTTTCATTTTGAAAAAAGCAAAAAATCCTGGAGGACATTGGAAAATTCCTTATGATACCAATCATTTCCTATCGCCTACCTGTCCCTACGTCCCAAAATTTCTGAAGTGAAGTTCATTATCCGTCGAAAACATACAGTTAAAGCACGCAAAAAACCATGAGCAATTTTCCAAAACAAAGCAGCCATACGTAAGTCGTGTCGCTGAACACGAATTTCACAGTTACAGAATAGGGTCATTATACAAATTCCAAAGTGAAGGTTCGTTAGGTCCTTTTGCAGACATCGCACACAAAAAGTCCCTTAAGGTAAATTAATGCTGAGGTGTTTTTATGCATAGCTACACTTCAACTTCTTTCGAAAACGCCCGTCTTCTGGGTGTTTAGTTTTGGCCGAACAGCCTGTATATAAATAATGCTAATTGTTTCTGTTCATTATTGAAAAGACCACTTTTCCGCACGCTGAGGAACCAATCAGAAATGAGCTGCCATCTTGGTGTTTACGTTGCTAAGGAAAAGTCACACTCTATAGTAATAGAGCGTTTTGCACATGCGAAATAGGACAGAAAATTGAATATCCTGTAATCAAAACTAAATTTGGTGATTCAATTTTGGTATGCGTTACCAATTTTAAATTTCCGATCATTTTACCAAAACGATTTTAAAGAATAATTAGTCAAATAGAGCGGATGAATGAAAAATTCTAACAAAAAAATCATTAATGACTACTTTGGAAGAAAAAAAAAATGGATATTCTCCTATTGAATTTGCTAAGGAGTAAAAATAGAAAAATTGTATATCAAATATGTGTGTAAGTTCACTGTTTTTTTTACATATAAAATGTAATAATGAACAATAGCTACTAGATTTTTTTGAAGATGATCTGTAATAATTATTTTTTATGTTTCAATAAAACACAATTTATTAATGAATAATTTTATTTAAAATAAACTATTATTTTACAATCATTTTTTCCTCCCTCCTAATAAATTCCTAATTTTCTTGCAAAGAGAAATTTTGAGGATTATGTCTATGCCGATACTTCTTTCGATGATGATGATGACTAGCCGTCAGTAAACATAAGTATGTTTTTTTAAATCATTAAATTCACATTGTTCAAATGTTATTCATGTTTACAGAGTTTAATTCCCCTAAAAAGACAGGAACGTCGAGTAACACACCAAAGCGTGTGTTATATCCACCTGCACGATTTAATTACTTTAATCAGCAAACTACTTTAATCAGCATCTTTGAAATAACAATAGTTCTTTGTACTCAGCATCCGGTTATAAGTTCTAGATCATCAAAAATAAAACTTGGGAATGCATTAAAATTGTAAAATAAAGTTAGTCTTCAATAGAAAGGTATTCAGTAAACTTCAATATAAAGTCTATGTAAAATTATTGTAATTGTTTTTAATAAATTAATATAATAATAAAAAATATCAATAATAAAATAAAAAAAAATATTTTTTAAATTAAATAAAAATCAAATAAATAAAATTCGTGCAAAGTTTATGTCACAACGAATTTATCTGCGATTACCGTCGTCATCAACACCGTTACAAGCGGTCGTGTCATCACCATTAGTAGCATCAAACGAGTTAGTAACCCCAGCACCTGGAAATGTAAAACTAACTGGTTCTCCCTGATTGTATCTATCGTTTTTTTTTTGCTTAGCCGGAAAAGCGTTCCTATTTAAGAAAATTAAAAGTATTCATTTTGATCTAAAACCATATTCAAAAAGATTAGATTTGTTAGAATAAAAAATTAACGTTTATAACAGTGGATGGCAAAAAGATGAGATTACTTCAGAGATACTTTATTGAAAGTGTGTAGTTTATTAGAATCCGATGATAGCTATATGGATATTTGGATATGTTGGTGAGTAGATTATTATAGATTATGTCCCACATTTCATGGCTCCTAAGACCTTCTGCATCTCCGGTACTGATACAGATAAAATTTTGTATAATCGTCGATCTCATAAAATGCACAATTTGTAGAGGATATTGTGGGACACATTGTATAGTGAAATTAAAAAATATTCTATTCCTAAACGCGCAACGTACCTCTCTTTCTTGCGCCACGAACTACAAGATTTATTGGACAGCATGCCCTTCAACATCTACAACCAGATAATTTATATGATGAACGGCGCTCCTCCACATACTACACAAGCTGTGCGTCAATTTCTTGATAGTTAATTTCCTGGTCGGTGGATCAGGCGAGGCCAACATATTGGGAACTGAAGTCACCGATGGTGGCGCCACTATCAGCCTGATCAGCTTATGTAGAAAAGAGCTGGTCGAGCTGGTGTAGTACGTTTTATATCGTAATAGTGTGCTTTTAGTATAATAGTTGTTTATTTGTCGGTTTTTTGTGTTTTTCTTGTAGTTTTCCCTGTTTTTTGTCGTTTTCGTTGTATGTACATTTCATTATGACGAGACTAGGTTTGAGTGATAATTGTAATGGGAAGATGTCTAAGGAAGGGTCTTGTGGAATTTTAACCAAGCTTCTTACTGTCGCACCTAAATCTGCTTTGGCTTTATACAGGTCTGTACAAATATCGTATTCATATTCATAATGATTTCTGTGTATCGTTTCTAGTGGAAATCAAACACAGAAACATTCGCATAAAGATAGTTCCGTTCAAATCAGAGAAGGAATTTCTATCATTCTGGAAAACTGCAGCAAGAATAACATTCTCCTTAACTTAGGGCAAAATAACTTTTTGCCTGCATGTTGTTCTGCCACCTTCACAGCTCTTTTTTCTACATCTGCATTGCAAACTGCTATTTCTAACGACAAGAATGTCTGGAGTCCAGAAAGGAAATTTCGCATAACTGGTTCAAGGTGCTACTTAATTTATATTAGAGAAGTGCCCCTATTTTAATAATTTTATTCAATTTGTATGGTATTTGTTAAACATGGTTTACAATACGAAACGATTGCCAGGAATGTGTATGAGGGAACATACAGTAGGGTAATTCATACTGGCCTCATAATATGCCTTCAAGAACCCTGGTTAGGATACTCTCTCGATGGGGTAATTTTTTCAGGTGGAAGACCGTCAAAGTTATTAGAAAGAAAGTGTCCATTTGAAGGTGAGAATTTCGTTGTAGAATATTATTATCAATACAGTCATCTGACAAACAAGCCTGATATTTTAAAACTAACCAGCTCATTTTTTTTTTTTTGATTCTAGGCAAAGAAAAATCCGTTCATAACGTTCATAATATTATGGCCAGATTCAACTAGGTATGGCAGTGTTGAATCTTGGTACCTGCGATTTCATGATATTCTATATCTTTGATTCTTCGTTCTTGATTATTTCTATTGTAAAAGACACTGATTTCATAAAAGATCTATTAAACACTACAAAAAAAAAATATTTCCAGCACATGCTACACATAATATGTGAAAATAAAGCTATTGAGTGAAAAAAAAAAGGTTATGGGACCCGACAAACATCATTCTTTTTCGCATGCGTTAGAACGTTGAGTTAAAACTGCAAGTAAAACTTATAAGTAAAGCGCATTTTTACCCCAATTTTTACCCAGTTTACGTTCTGGTCCTGGATAGGAAAACTAACGTAACAACAAAATGGAAGATCGAAAAGTATCTTACACTGTTGAAGAAATTAAAAACCTGGCTACAGAGGGGAAAACCAGAAAATTTCGATCCAAGTAAAATTGGAAAGAAAGCCAAAAAGCGCGGGCAAAACAACAACCAGTGCAAAAGCGCATTGGACCAACGTCTCCTATATTGGAACAACCAACGCACCTACAAACCAAGTCAACTCCGCAAAGGAATGCACCGATTCTAGCTGAGTCGACATTTGGCGAAGATGTCTGTGTGACGTCCATTGCACCGAGACAATCGCTCGATGCAAACTACGCAAAAGTGGTTGATATCTCGCAAGAGATATATTGTAACTATCGGGCAGATGAAAAACTGATTGATAGAATCATAACTAAAGAAGAAGTTTCGTATTACGCAACTTCATTGTTATGGCTCAAGTTAATCGACATCAAAGCCAAAGATGGGGACAAAACATTGACGTCAGAAGAGAAAGCGATTAAGAAAGCAATCTCAGAGGAAACACTCAACATTCCTCAGCCCCTATTCGCATATCTGACTCAAATTGGAAGCTACACTGACGATATGGGAAAGGAGACTCGATTAGAGATTCCAAACCTTTCCGTGACTGCCGTGCAGGGTTTCGGAGGCTATCACGCAGCGGCCGTTAACACAGATACGCACAACCTATTCGAGGACGTTCCCTCCTTAGAAATTGCTGGCGATATGGTTATGGCTTTAGCGTCAGACGCCGACGAACCACTTCCAAACTTCCACATCGGAAAACCAGCGGGTACGTCGTTTACAAAGAATCTCGTCGGGAAAATCAGTCCTGTCGGAATTCGTAGACCGGAAATTACGCAGAGGTTGGCCGGTATCGGAAAGCCATGCAAAAAGAAAGATGTGTGTGGGGTCCCTTAGACTTTTTATGTTTTGAAGTCACTGACAGGCCACTGCAGGAGCCAATTGAAGAGCAAAACAATTCACTCGATGTCCAGGGACATATTCCAGCTAAGAGTGCGTTTGGAACTCACTTCCTAATTTTCACGTCTATCGTAACTTGGTTTGTGATGTGATGCACGACTTTGCTAAAGATGTGCATCGTTATGACATGACCAAAACATCATTTTTTATTTCATTATACTCATATAATAAGAGAGACTGGTTCCCCAATTCTATTTAGTTCTTTTAAGTTTGAATCGAAGCACAAGGAACTTAAAACTATAAAAATCTAATTCTATATCTAGTAAAAGCAATTTGTCTCTCTTTTTAGCCTTACGAGTAGGACCTAAATCGTGTAATAGATTTTTAGGTAAAGTAGGTCTTGAAGACAATATTGTCACAACTTCCATAGTTGGAGGTTATACTTCAAAATAAACTGCTGTAAGGCGTTTTTGCATTTCTGGTGTCGAATGGGCGAGGTTATTCTTAATCAGGCATAAACAAAGATGACAGCCATACGTAATTTGTGTCGCTGAACACGAATTTCACAGTTACGGCATAGGGTGATTATACGAATTCCAAAATGAATGTTCGTTTGGCCCTTTTGCAGACATCGCACACGAAAATTCCCTTGAGGTAAATAAAATGCCGATGTGTTTTTATGTAAGGCTATACTTTAATTTCTGGCTACAGAGGAGATTATGTGACTCTGTATAGTCTAAATTTTATCCAGGTTCGATTGTTACCCATGTGATCAGATGACGACCGCCAAAAAGTAGTCTAGAAGGATGATGGGTGGGTAGGCGCTAAAACTTGTAATTTTTTTCAAGTGAAATAATTGATAAGGTGCAGTACTGAAAATTTGCACAATGATTGAAGGCAGTACAAGTAGGAAAAAAATCGCTAGAAGAGTGGATGGAAGGTAAAGGGTCGCTAGAAGGCATCAAAGTTGCAAAACAAATTGCTACATTTACGTGATCAAGAGCACTTCTGACAATTTGTGTACTTATTTTTTGTTTCAAAATGAAATGATGTGCAAAGCGCCATAAGGCTAACAATAAGTGGAAGAAAAAAGAAAATTCCGATGCCAATTGTAAGAGCGTCAGCGCCTGATCCAGTCCAACAGTTTTCTCTGTATTTTCACAGTTTGCATCATCAAGTATACTAATGACGATTTGTACACATATCCAGTAGAATGCTTTTTACATTAGCTTTGCAGAAAAACTATTGTTAAATTACTATTCTAATTGATTAGATTAAATTACAGTATTGCTAAAACCAAGACTAGTTGATTAGTGGGGAAAAATCAAGAGCAAGAAACATCATTCAGCCCGCCCAAACCCTCTTGTAGCGCCATCCCCGCTTGCAACAAAAAAATATCCTGATGTGGCCACATTACGGAGATCAATGCTCTTTGACGATTTGTTCTAATGAAATTTGCGAAAACTTACTTGCAACTTATGGACCCCGTACGATGTTCCGTCTTTATTGCGAAAAATTTACCGTACAAGGAAGTCGTTGTCGTATATTTTCCATTTCGTGTTTTCGTTTCTGAACGACAAAAATAAATTCGAAACGTTTTTGCGTGTTTGAATATGAAAATTCGCCCGATAATGTATGACTTTTCACTGAAGAAAAATTACATCAATGTAACGAAAAACTTCGTATTCGTGTACCATTACAAATGGGATACAAAGACGTTGTTCTTCCTGATCATGCTACTGAGGTTTTTGGCAGTTTCGAAAAAGTATGTAGCAAAATACGATCAGCTGAAAACATACGAGGAAAATACGAAAGCATCGACATCATGTGCAAGTGTCTCAGGTATAATTAGAATTCTCTCAGCATAACTGTATGCATGTTGCGCATCTTGTACATTGTACCTGAGTTGAAAAAATTACTTTTCAAATCATCGTCATCGTCAACTTCAAATACTGGAGAGATATGTTTTTCGGTTGATGAACAAGAAGAAATAGACGAAAAAGAATCAGTTGGAAAGATAGAACCAAGTGGCGAAGCAAGCGGCAGCCGCAACGTAGAACATAGAACTTGATTTATCGCAGCCATCTCCCATGTTTGTTGACGAACAGGAAGCAAGTGTCAAGGAGGAACAGAATGATGCTAAGAAGGTTTGCTTCTTTTGCAATAAAACTTGTACGGTTGTAAATTATCGTACATTACCCTTATACAGCGTTGGGCAAAAGTCCCGAAACGGTCAAATATGATCTCGAACAGTCTCTAGGAGTAACAGATCCAATGTACTATTATAATCCATGTAAAACCACATATTTGAAGAAACACATTAAAGCACCCAAAACTTGTCGTACAAATTGGCATAAAACGAGAGATTTTCACGAAACGGCCTACACAGAAGTTTGCAATTTCGTAAAGGAAAATATTATAAAAAATTAGCAATCTCAGTTATTACAATTTCTAACAGATGGTTGTTTCTCATGAAGATGCTATATTGGTTTCTAATGTACAGGTGCTATCTTTGCCAATTATAACCGGTTCGTTGAAACCTGCAGCGGCAAAGATAGTTTGCAAAGTAATGATAGTGTGAAATTGATTATATTTACGTTCTAGATTCTGATTCAATGTCGATTATGCTACCTTATCAATTACGGTGTGCAGTTCATCCCTTGCATATTATTGCAACGAGTGATTTACTCAAAACAATAAAAAACTCTGATCAACTTATGATAGTCCATAAGTGAGTGTTGGATAGATTGTTCGTGGAACAAAACACATAACCCAAAAACTTGCGAAAAATTAAACGAAAAGCTCGGTAAAGCACTGAAAACACAGTATGCAGATGGAATTCATTTTTCGATTCAACCAAACAAATTTTATCAGTTAAAAATGAGATTTCCGATGCAAGTAAAGCCGTCGCTATCACTAATTATTTAAAAAATGTTGATTTTCGATACTAAGAAGATTATATTACTTATACAGAACCAATTGCTAAAGCTATTGATCTTTTACAAGGAGATATATATTACGGTTCGCTTTTATCTACATTGCTAAACCTTCGTTACAAATTATGTATTTTTAAAAAATGAATACACTAGAATATGATTCCAACCTCTACTATCTCTACTATCATCTATTGAGACAAGGATCCAGGTATTTTATGACATTGCAGATCAATATAAAAGATGTTGGTTCAAACGAATAGCACCAGCGCAACGAGAAATAGCGATCGAAGTAGAAGATGACAAAGATGATTTTTTGAAATCTAGCCAAGGTTCACACATGTAAGTGACAATTTGATTATGATGATATCCACGTCCAAATTTCCCAATACTCTAATTGTCAGTATTGACATGTCAGTTGTTTGTAATGGAGCTCCCGCCAAGTGCGAAATTCGTTCAGTTAATCGTTTTCTAAACGCAAAAGGTCACTTGACTGAAGTGTATGGTGAGTGGCGGCATTCCTCTCGCTGCCGCCTCCAAAGTTCAAACAATCTGTTGAACAAGAACGTAAGCATTCTCCACGATAATGCTGGCTCCGTCATCGCCCAACCACCCTACAGTCCGGACTTGGCACCCAGTGATTACTATCTGACGACGAGGTAAAAGATGTGGTTCAACGCTTCCTCAACAGCATGGCAGCAAGCTGGTACGGCATGGGCATGCAAAAACTACCACAGCAGCTATAAAAATGCATTGACCGAAATGCTGATTGTATAAAAAAATCGCTGAAGCTTCAACTTTTAAAATGTAAAATAAAAATGTAAAATAACTATACATGGATAATATAAGGTGACGGGTGATCGAGTGCCTGATAATCGAGGTTTTACTGTAATTGAACGATACTGGCCAACTTCGCTGGCGTATTTAAAGTCCTCACCTCCACCTCCACAGAGAACAAGAAACAGAGTAGCTTTTTGCTAGTAGAACCATAGTGGAATGCGACAGTTTTTCCAGTAGTGCTTGTTAGCAAAGTCCAATGGAATGATGAGATTTTGTGTTGATTTTTGAAAGCTAAACTCAATCACCAAACCTGGCATGTATCCTCTACCACGAATAGATGATTTGTTGCACTCCATCAGGAAAATCGACTACATCAGCACCCTCAACCTCTAGGCGTTGTACTGGCAAATTCAAGTGCATCGTAAAGACCAATGTAAGACCAAATGTATGTATATGCCCGTTTAGACTATAGCAATTTACCAGGTTTAATAAATGGTAATGCTTACCGACAAAAAATCAAAAGCAAACTTCGTGCAATGCTGGAACGACGGCTTGAAAACATAACTGGTCATCTATATTGGCAAATATCCGCATTCCACATGTATCGAGAAACTCCTCAGTATAGGTTTCGTCATGAACACCACCTTCTGTCCAAGTACCAGCGCCAGCCCATTATTTATCAGACAGGTATTAATCCATAAGGAGCCTTATAGTTTTTAACTTATTTGTAATTTCAACATTTTGCAATAAACAACTGAACAGTTGAACTATCTTTAATGTGAACACTCACTGACTTTAGCATTTTGCCCTTCCTTACTGCACTGGCGTAATGTGCAAGCTGTTTAAAAGACAGCCCAGCTGGCACAGAACGTATGAGAATAACATACGCAAGAATAAACTGTTGACAAAAACCACAAAACATTTGAATTCTAGACAATCGCTTTATTATACTTTGATGAATTTTTATATTACAAGAATAGTATCAATTATTCAATACTGTCCCACTAGTATTTGACTCAATGAAACGTTTTTTGATTATTCTTAAATTTGTTTATATTTACTGTTATGTATCGAAAATGGGAATCAAATAGGACTTCATACCGCCGAGGTCGCCACATATAGGCGGATTATGGGAAACAAATATCAGATCAGTAGAGTAATATTTAAAAAGAACAGCGAGAAACACGATTTTCACATACGCGTAAATGTACACCGTATCAGTACGAATCGAGGCTTGTTTAAATTCGCGTTCAATACCAATTATTTTCTCCTATCCTAACGACCTCCAAGCACTCACACAAAGCCATTTCCTTATTGGAGAGCCAGTCGTTGCCAGAGCACGACGTCAGCAACTCACCAATCAACCGGCTATCCCGATGGCAGTTCGTAGAGAAAAGTCGAAGCCACTTTTGAAAGAGATGGAGCAGCCAATGTTTGACTCGCCTGCTAGGACGCGACAAATGGCAACGCAGCGCAGACGAACCAAACCAAAAGGCAGATAAAATCACAGTGGGGAAGAAAATTTTCTGCGACTGACTTTACGGCCATTATATGCTGCCATACACTTATTTGTTGAAACGTCGACAATTATGAAAGTCAACACGATTTGTCGACATCGCCCATCCCTGGTTGTCGCTATGAGCATGGATATACAGACTTGGTCGCTTAACTGTTTTTTTTTCCTAACACACAATTATTACTGCATTGTAACTGTGTTTGACGTTTCGTGGATATGGCTGTCCACACTTCCTCAGGGCTGAAAATTGTAAATTCTTCTTTATAACAAAATCCATACACATAATTAGACTATGTATAAAACACACCTCAAACCAAATGAATATAATTTTTCTTTCTAGTAAAAAATGGATGGCCAAAAATTTGTTTATTTTTAAGTGGAAGATATGAGCTGAACGACTTACTAGAACTGAGCGATAAGCAAGCGATAAAATCTGACTTAGGAGGTGATACTGATGAAGATACGTTACATGTTTTCGTGGGTGTAAAAAACAAAAGGTGTTCAAAAATAAAAAAATGTCTGGGAAATGTCGTTTGTTAAGGCACAACCGAGAGATGGAGATACTTTCACTTATCTCTGTTCATGTTTTCCTAGTTTATTTGACGGAAAATTAAAGGAGGGTATATTCACAGGTCCTGGCATTAGAAAACTGGTCACGGACAAAATTTTTGAAAATGTCATGACAAGCTTAGAAAAAAAGCCTAGAATTCCTTCAAAAATGTCATCTTCAAATTTTTAGGCAATGTTAAAGATCCCAATTACCAAGAAATAGCAAAAGAAATGTTGAACAATTACAAAATATTAGGTTGTATAACATAAGCTTCAAAGTTCACTTTCTAAATTCCCATATTGATCACCTTCCAAAAAATTTTGAAGACTACAGTGAAGAACACGGGGAACGGTTTCATCAAGGTATTACGGAGATGTAAAGGAGTTATCAGGGCTATTATGATGGCAGACTATTGCTGGATGGTCCATAGAGAAACAAATTAAATTCACCGGCGAAAACCAAGGAAACAAAGCTTTTATGGGATTACTGCTCATTTTATGGATAGCAACTGGATATTACAATCATTAATATTTGATTTTGTACCGAATCGAAGATAAAATCTATGGTATAACAGTAGATAATGTTTCGGATAATTTACGATTGAATTACACAACATTAAGCAAAAACATGAAATCAATTTTGGCAATATCAACCAGCATTTTCAATGTTTTGCTCATATTTTGAATTTAGGTGTACTGGACATTTTAAAAATCTCAAAAGTTGAACTCCATTTATCCTATTTCGTTTTAACTTTTATAAAGGCCGTAAAAAGACGTGTCTCTCTGATATAAAGCTAATCTTATTCTTTATTTTCTTTTCACTATTATTATTTAGGTGTTATTTTGTTGATTTTTTTGGGATTTAGTGAATGGTTTGATAACAATTAAAACATAAGTAGTTCAGTTGACCAACGTTTAATTAATAATTTGTTTTGAAAAAAGTAATCTGTTAATTAATAATTAATTGTTTGTTTGTTTGTAATCAATTGGTTCTGTGACCCTGATGAAGTTCCCAAACGGAAGCGAAACGTTGGTCAACTGAACTACTTATGTTTTAATTGTTATCAAGCCATTCACTAAATCCCAAAAAATTCAACTAAATAAAGCTAAACTGTTTTCCCACTCGGTACATTAGTACGTTTAGTATTCATATTTTCCGTAGGAAATTAATAACATTGATAAGCACAAGATCAATTATTAGAGGAATCTGGAATGGATCCAGTACTATGATTCTCCTAATTGTATCAACTGTCTTTTTTAACTGTAAGAACCTTTTGATTCTACATATTAACCTATAAATATATTAGAAAGCAAATAATTCACAAGGGCACACAGAAGTGGTATTCGTAATTGCAGTCAAAGAAATAAATGAAATTAAAACGTAGCCTGAAGAATTTCAAGGAAACTGTGAAACCATATTAAGTCTACAGATCAGTGCACAGGTCGTTACGCTGATTTTAAACAAGGGTTATAATGCCATCTTAATACTTAAAATAAGAAATACTATAATCCGTCTATTGAGAAGCGCACGAAAAATAGGAATTGTCCTTCGGTATTAACAATAACTTCACATACTGTAAAAAAGCGATATAACGGAATTAATAAGGAGAATGCTCCAGGTCCAAAAACACCTTGTAGAATACGACTTGTAACTACCCATAATCTGCATTGCAGATGCTCTTTAATTTAGAAAGGTATCTAGTGCTACAAAGAACAAGCTTCTTGAACTTTATAGTAACAACTACTTTAGAAGCTATCAAAATGGATATTCATTTGCATGAAGAGAATTTTGAAACTTTATTAGCTGATAAATAAGTTTGTCCACGCAATAATTATTGCTATCATTTATATAGAAACGAATAAAAAAAAAATATGGACACATTGAGTTTGACAAGCCTGGAAGAGAATTTTTACAAAAGCGTTTGATTGAATTCAGTGACTCAACAGGATGTCAGAATAGCACTAGAACATTATTCCATGAATCAGATTATAATATTTGGTACGGAGTTGTAAAAATGTATTTCGTTTTTATTTATTACATAATTTTACATTTCAGCATTTGCCCCCTCCTGACGAGTAAACCTCACGAGATGGAAACTCCCGATCTTGATAATTTTTGGTATATATCTATATATATAGCGACATTTGAAGTTGGAAAATGGGACCATGGTTACCGTCGCTGTGGTCCCATAAAACTGTGTATAACCTCCCAAACTAGTTAAACTGGGGAAAGAAACGCTATGCTCTGTAATGATGAGGGTAGCGGTGTCTCGTGAGAGCCCACGACCTGTCACTCTTCTAAGGGAACCTTGCCAATAAGAGGACCATGATGCGGCGGACCATCGAGATCATATTCCAGTCCCACCATATCATGGGTAAAGAACGTAGAGGGCAGAGAAAGGGGCTGCTTTGGGAATGGCGATCCCACGTTGGCCGAGCTCTGCAGATCTCAAATGGTAGGGAGCATAAAGGCACATAAAGGAGATCTGGAGAAACATGCGAAAACTGATAAACATAAGCGGCAAGCCAGTAAGGTTAACAGTTTTCAATTATCCATTACTAACAATGAGTCATTGTGATCTTGATTATGATTTTCAAATTGAGGCGGTTTCAGCTAATTTGCGTTTAGAACGAGTGAATTACATAAAAAATCACCTATCAGCCAAGACGCACGCAAAAGATCGATCTGCAAAAAAAGTAATACAATGTCGGTTGTAGTCGGGTCCGATGTTAGTCTTAGTCTTGGTATTTTGTGCAGTAGAGATCTCCAGACATGATATCGATGTGGCTTTCTGGTTTTGTCTTCGATAAAAGGTCTCTCAGAGTGAAGGTAGTTCTGAAAGCTGTTTTTATTTTATGTTGCTTTCCTATTTTTCTGATCTTTTCTGAGATACCCTTTATGTATGGGATTATTAGTGTCGGTTCTGAAGTTGCTTCTTCGTAATGGTGTTTCTTCTGGCTCAACCTCCTGATAACTTTGTCGACAGTGCCCCCTGAATAATCGTTACTCCAGTTTTTTTGTACCTGGTGAATGGTTTGAGAGAAAGTTGAGGTATTGTCCTGTGTGGGTGAGTCTCCTGTGAACAGATGTTTAGATGTGTTAGCCATTTTTGGAAGTGAGTACGTCTAAGAAAGAGAGTTGGTTGTTTTCTTCCACTTCCATTGTGAATTTTAACTTATGTTTTGAGTCTAACAGCTCCATAACTCCTTCGATAGATAAGGTGATTCGCTTTTGAAATGCATTGTTAGGGTGCTGTAAAAATGGTCAGACTATAATTTCTAATGCTGCCTAGCACTTTGATTTATGATGAAAAAAAAGTTAAAGGTACATTATGCCGCTCAAATTTCAATTTCGCAAAATCTTTGAGAAGGATAATCTACTAACTGAAACCAAAAAATACATGCAAACACTCCAGAATACTCCAAATCTAACAAATTTCATTCAGGGAGAACTGTGGCGGGAAAAAAATGTAATTATACATACCACCTAATACTTCCTTTTCTGAATTTGTGCTTTTCTTTGATTTGTTAAATAAATTAACACTCTGCAGTGTTAAAGTTATTTTTATGGGAGATTTCAATGTCCCCTCATATAACACTCTTGACAAATTTGTTAACTTTTCGAGGGCTTTGAATGACTTCGCATCTTTTCAAAATTTACTTCAGCATAATACTGTTTTTAACTCTAATGGACGAATGCTTGACCTTATATTCTCGAATTTTTCCTGTTTTGTACTTAATGGTGATCTACTTGTTAATGAAGATCTCCATCATCCTGCATTGCAGGTTGAGTTTGACATTATCAATGTCCCTACCGCTCAGTTTCCACTCAGAGTAAGTAATGAAAGTTTCAGTTTCAAAAAGGCCAACTATGCGGCATTATACCATCTACTTTGTCACGATTCTTGCGGACACAAGGGGATGCCAGCCAGCGTCCAGCGGCTTGGGGGGGTTTTTTTTTATCAATTTAATAGGGCGCCACCAATTTTTTTTTTCTGTTATGGAATAAAAATTGGAAAACCTTCACAAATAAGTGATTTGATTTTACAATTAAAGAAAAGTGAA
>JAZBGY010001183.1:16479-27024 GCA_037414755.1 Lydus trimaculatus | reverse complement strand
GTTAAAATCACCTACATACAAAAAAGTTAGTCTACTGTTTCAAAATCTAAAATAAGCTGATTATTATTATTCAATCAATAACCTACTATTGCAGTTCAGACATTCAATCAAATCAATTGTATAAATCGTTTATAGTTAAGTAGGATTTGACAGAATTTAGAATGTAGGTATATAAGATTGATAGGCGATAATTATAATATTTGATTGTGAATAATATAGAAATTTGATTTTAAATTGATTTTTTGTCTCTATTCTTCGTTTTTTTTTTTTTTAATCAACATTACCAGTAGCAAAGACTTACATACACAAGTAATGTTAATTTTACTAATCTATCAATGATTACTTTTAATACTCCTATTAACAATAAACAAATTCTGGATTTAAGGTTTTTTGTAGCACATACAAAAAGTGTATCTCTTATACTCAAATTCATGGAATAAATCGTACTTTTTGTACTTGCTGCACAAATAAACTATCAATCAACTACTACTATTCCGTTTTGTAATAACAATAATGAGAGTAATTGGGTGAATAATAGTAGCTTTATTTCAATTATTTTTCAATAGACAAACGCTACTTTTAGATCAATTTTACTTTTACTCCCACTGATAATTATATCTATGTCTATCTATTTTAAATTAAAAGGGATTGTAAAATTATAATAGCTGAATTGAAATGAGTAGTTACATTGCCAATTTAATACTCTTTAATAATATAAAACTGCTATAAACTGTTATATTTTAAAATTAATAGAAAAGTTGTATGAAAGTAAATGAGCAATTTGGCTCTTTTTTTTTTATTTCTCCATACTACATCAAAGTATACCTACAGCAAGAATGTTCAATAAATTGAATACCGTTGCAATGTTAACCATTACGTAAACTTTTACCTATTAACGACCAATTAATGACACTTTAATAAGCTTGAATACAAGTTCATGATCTTTGATACTGAAATCGAGTTAAACTTGAAATAATTAGCGAATCATAACTTTTCAACGTTTGATTGAAACTATTTTATTGAAATAAGAAAATACCAACAACAAGGCATAACGGCGACTGAGTAATTTTCAAACAAATTGAGGCCTAGCAATTACTGACGATTATTTATTAGATTAAACAAATGGCTATAGATGTCTCAACACAGTTGCTAACAAAAAAGGCTAATTTTGAACTGCTGAAGAAATACTTTAAGTACCAAAAGTAGACGCGCAATAACAGAATCATATTTGTGTAAACCTTGTTAATAGCATGTTAAACTTATTAATAAATCATCCCTTTTTTTTAATCTCGTAAAGGAACAATGATTTGTTAATGTGGTATCACTTGGTAGTTGATTTAATGGCATTTTCAAGTGTTAATTTGGGGTAAGATTATGTTGTGATAAATCAAAATGTCACAGTTCTAATGAAAGAATTCAAAGTTGTTAACATAAAGAGACTATACTTTTATTTGTATTCTCTGTTAAAGATAAGAGAAATTCTTTTCTAATTAGAAGTATTCCAAAACTTTCTTTTGAAGAAGATCGAAGAAGAATAAGAATAACAACAAAAGGATTAAATCGTCATTTAAAGTGTTAATCTTTACAAATATTGAAGTGTAAATTTCAATCTTTTCAATATAATTGTTAATTGATTTAAAACTACAAACCCGACGGTATTTCCTGTTTTACCTTCCATTTAATTTTTTTGGGATTTAATCGAATTTTGTTATGAATTATTCAATTTATCTTAGAGATTTGTTAAATATTGGTACAAGACTTTGTTATTAAATTAAGTATTTAAATTGCAAATGTGGAATATGTTGGTGGTGAAATTTCCACAAAAACTAATTAATGAATTCAAATGATTTTTTTTCTAATTTACAGTTACATGCTTCTTTTGAGTGATCAAATCATCTCAAAAGAAAAGAAAAAAATAAACAAAAAGATCCACCTGGAAATCATGTGATAAAAATAATAATTTGTGCTTGGTCATTTTTACTAATGCCACTAGGTGTATATAAAGGTAACCTCTAACTAAATACAATACAGTTGATGATTTTGAAAAGGAGCAAAAGAATACGCCCAGCATGAATTCAACAAACATTTACACACACACACACACACACACACATGCTGATTAGTGATTTTAGTTCAACAATACAAACCATCAATTTGTCCCAAACGTTTCACGCCTCCGGTAAAAACCACCAATTTATTCACGGATTATCAAAATTAAAATAAATAAAAGAATAATCATTGATTATTGGAATTTATTATTTAGAAACTTTTTAGTGATAGAAAATTGGCGGTATATTCTAACAAAATTCTCTCACAGATTCCAGGATTATAACAGACGGCACCTACGTTTGTATACGGAATACGGATTATCTCCAGACTTTACAGATTACAAAAAGAAAACTAGCAAATTGAATAGAAGTACAGCTTACCTGGTACTGGATGCTGTGATCTACCAACATAGAAATCCACAAATTCACCAGAAAGAAGAAAAAACCGTGCAAAGTTCGTAATAATTGGAGCTCTTCTTCTATCAACCGTATTCAATACGAATCGAATCAAAAATTCAATCAAATTCCAATCGATTTCTAATAGAAAAATCAATTAACAACAATTCGTATTGGTTTATTTCAATTATTTATTGATCACTTTATTGATTTACGTGATTTTTCTCAAGAGCCGCGACGAAATGCGCCTATTCTTAAAACATATTCACCAGTCTGTTCATCTAGTTGGATCAATGACCGTAATAGCGCTACCTTCGCTCTACCCTCACTCTAAAATTTTGTAACAATATGGCGGCGTTTATTCGTTTCTGATAGGTTGTATGAGATGAAATGGGTGTGGTTACGAATTTCCACGGCCTACTATTTGATTGGAATGATCATGAAAACAACAACGGTATGGATGGAAAGAGAAAGAAAAGGCAATACAATGTGTAGAGCAGTAAGTAAATTTTGTGCTGTCGTCATTTTCTTTTTTTCCGTTTGCTTTTCTTTTTTTTTTTTTGATCATTTTCTTCATCGACTTCTTTATTTTCTTCTCTTTGTTGTCATACAACATCAACTGCTTTTATTGTAAATAAATATTAAATGGATATGTTGGTACATAAATAGTTTGTGTACCTACATTTGTGTACAATTCCTTTATTTGTTTACATTGTTAGGTTGGAAATTATGATGATTTGGATGACTTTGATGTTGATCATAATGATAATGGTATAGCAATACCAATTATGTTTATAAAAGCGTAACCAAAGCGTTTGTTAGTTTGACTTGAAAATAAAGGGTGAAGGATTATAAGTCGTGTGCTGTAATTTTAATTAATTGCTTCCTGAACAGAATCAAAATATATTTGCCCTTTCAACTAAAAGACAATCAGTTAAAAGCATTCGTACTTTTGTTATTTTAGGAAAACTGTAGGTATCAATTTTAAATTTCATCACAAAGACGCAGTAAAATTTATGAGAATTAATCTACATACCTTGATTGTACAAAAGGTACTCTTCAAAAGAAACGCATTTGGACGAATATTTAGCCAACAGGCATAGGCAGTTTCCGCAATCCAAATGTTAACGCTGACGTTAACGTTAAAAAAAAACTACCATAAACGTGTTATTAAAACGTGCACAATTCCGTAAAGCTACCTCTAGCAAAACCCTTCAATTTTTTCATTTCAAATTGTGACAAACTGTAATTTTGCTTGCTCTGTGAAGTGCCGCTCTTAGGCGATGTCGGAGTTGCCTGAGCTCTAGCTTATACTCAGCTAATATAAGCAAACAAACCCTATAATTTGTTACATTACAATCTACCCACGATTCTATAGGGCAGTGGTTTCAAACTGGAAGCTCTAGCGGTCCGCTATGAGCATTTTTGTAGCCCGCAAGTTTGTTTATTCACAATTTTTATTTCCAAACCTTATGAAATTAATTGAGCACAAAAAATTATAAAACTGCGTGAGAAGCAAAATGAATAGAATGCGGCTCCTGCCAATTTTTTTTATTAGCAAAACGGCCAGCAGCTGAAATGGTTTTGTTACCGCTGCCATGGGGATTTTATGTTACAAAATTTGAACCCTAACAGTCTAACATGATTCCATCGATTATTGCAATTAACGTTAGTTCTTATACATAACGAATACCATTAAAAACGGGGAAATGTGATTCATTATCTAAAAATTACCCCAGAGCCGTCGCAAGAGTATGTGACGCGCTCTGATCCAAACTTCCAGGTGTTGTCATCAAAATTCAATAATGAACGAATAAGTTTTATGTGCTTTTTCTTTTAATTTTAAAAGAACGAAAAAAACAAATTACAATTTGATTGTAATTTTATCGCCTTTACAATGCCTGAGTTGCGACGCCCCTGATACAATGTAACGTTATCATAAACATTTAGGAGTACAATTTATTAACACTAGATTTCTTATGCTTGATGCTTATTGACAAAACAACTGATGTATTTTGTGAATAGACGCCTCTATAAACTTCTACTCTTCTACTATAAGCTCAATGTTCACATCTAACTTCTCTATTCATACTTTCTATTTCTTAAAATATCTTCATCATCTTACACATTAGCTCTCTAGTTAGCCATAAAGACGATTAGCTACAAAGTAAGTGGAATAACAAAAAAATCCCATAAAATAATAGCAATAATACCTAACCGGTTAATAAAACAATAGCGGGAAATATTCATGGAAGCACCCATATGTTCTTTACAATAATTTGAAGTTAAAGATAACATTAACGGCAACAATGCAGAAACTTCGATTTAAATCATCATACGGATAAAAGTTTCCATAATGTGGTAATATCTACCTACAATATGAACCAGAAAAGTCGATTTCCATATCCTTCCGATTACTTATTGCTGTCACCCCAGTGATTTATCAAAATTATATTTCTTTTAAATAATAATAATAAGAGCAAAGTATAATTTGTCAATTCATGCTAATAAGAATCAGGGCCGAAACAAGGGAAATTTTGGGTACTTATAGAAAAATCGGCATATTAGCGGCCCCTTTCAAAAATGGACAAACTGAGAAAAAAGTTCAAAATATTGGAATACTCGTATAATCTACAGAGTGTTCTTTTATCGTGATTTAACGTTACGATCTTGGAAACTGTAAGTGATTGAATATTAAAAAAATTAAGTTGATGATAGTCCTGATAAAACTATAAATATTGTATCGAAAATTTGCTATTCCACAGAATTAAAGCCTTTGTCATTTCTATTCCCTCTGTATAATTCGTAAATGGTTAAATATATCTTAATTCCTTTATTGGTCTGTTAAATATGCAACTTTACTTCTATGATTGTTAAATCACCATAAAAACATCCTGTATATATCTTAATCAATTTCCACTCATATGCACTTCTTTAAGCATTTAGAAATCAAAGTAATGAATTATAGGTAAACATGAATTTAGCACCCCTAGTCCGTTGATGCCCTTAGGCTGATGCCTACTTTGCCTAGTTTCGGCCCTGATTAGAATAAATTAAATGAAACTAAAACTAAGCACACATCACCTTGACTTAAATTATAGGAATTTAACATTAACAAATGTTCAAGTAAATAGCTTTTTTGGAAAGTAATCAAACTATGAACGAAAATTGTTAATAGAAAAATAATAAATTATAATCAAATGCATTAAGTTCTCTATCAACAACTCTGTCTATTGAAGATTAGGCGTTGACATTTTGATCATTCATTAATTTCGTATCATAGTTGTAGGAAAAAATCATTTTATGTAGGTATATTACTTAATATTAATACGAATAAAATCCGATCAACGTGCTAAAAAAATTGTTAAAAAAACCGTATAAGAATCATTAATAGTGTAAAAATGATTTATTCAATTTGTAATTCAATAATGACAAATTTCAAATCAACACCCCCACTGTATACTGTATCTATACGTATACAATTTCGCCTTACAAATACATTTTTACAATAGTCATTCGATGGTAGGTATCAATTGTAGTAGTAATATCATATTTACAATTGGACCGATAATAGCTTTTCTGTATACAAACACGAATCTTATGACCCGTCACACTAACAATAATACTGACACGTCTCGAATTTTATCTGTATCTCTGTATATGTGGGGGGATCTATTCACAATTTTGATGGTCAAAAGGTATTTTTGATTGACATTGACTACACCACTGTCAGACCATGTCCACAAACAATCAACAATTCGGTTGAATATTGTATATTAACAGAGATGTTATACAACTGTCCAATAATGTTTAGAGAAGAAAAAATTATATTTATAAAGAATATAGAATAATAGGGCTTTCCTCCGTTTGTATGTGTGTGTGTGCTTTTTTAAGAAAAAATGATCTGTAAAGTAGTGTGAAAGAAGACGATTGTGTATACCCTATCAAGCGACCACGCATTCCTCTATTGTTATGAAGGGGTTTCATGTTGCACAGCCCTTACCTGCCCCTCATATCTCTTCTATAGAATAGAATATGAAACAAGAATCTCCTAATTGTTCGATTTATACATTGATATGGTTATTGATATTCATAACTATTCGTTACTAAATAGAATAGTAATCATATTGGGGTGAATTTGCTATGAAAAGAAGTGAGGGGTTACATTTCACAGAGTTCGAGAAAGACAACGCATTTTCTGCGAATTTAGGGAATCCTCTTTGTATTTTTAAAGAATTGCATCTCCCTCCGTTGAGAATACAACCTGGTGCCCTCTGTTGAGTTATCTTTTAAAATCGAAATTGAGAAAACTGATTATTGAGAGAAATCTTTAGGTTTATGTGTCCTTTAAAAGTTAATTACTATTTGTAAAATTTCATCAAAAGAATTGACTGTGATATTGACTCTTCTATTGCGATAACAATCACTTATACGTTTGTAAGCTTTAGTAGGGTACTAATGGTACTAATTTTCTCATTCTTACTGCTTCATATACTTATAATATTCATCATTAGATGGTGCCCTAATCTACGTCTCTGTTCAGATTACGTAGATCACTGAACTCTATACTTACAATTAGTAGGAATGGTGAATACCATAAATACGAAAAGAAAAGAAACAGATGTGATATCATTAATTAATTGACTTTTCTGCATAAACCAATCGTTTTTTATGGAAATTTCCAACTTATCTTCATCTTTCTTTTTTTTTTTGTTAAACCAAAGAATACATAGTCCATAGAAGCTCATAAGTCCAATTTTAGTGACCCATGTAAATCTTAGTACCTACTCTGAAAATCCGAGGGCGTCACTTGTACAATGTCGGTAATTAAGGTGATTACCATCAATAGAACTCACTGTCAGTAGCAGTCGCCATCAGTGACTGACAGCCAGTCATGGCCTAATTGGCCTAATGTACAGTCAAAATTATTTGAAAAATGAAAACTAATAAAAGTAATAAAAAAAATAAATTCTCGCCTTAAAATACATGACTGGCAGCCAGCGACTGCTACTGAGTTCTATTGGTAATCAGTAGTAAATACCTTAATTACCGACATTGAACAAGTGTCGCTCCCTGAGTTTCAGGGTAGGTACTAAGGTCACAAAAATTGGACTTATGAGCTTCTATGGACTATGTATTCTTTGCCAGTACTAAATTTCAAAAATTTGTCTTGGGCAAACATAAACAGATGTTTTTGTAGAAATATGCAAACGGATCGAACTCTCACAAAGCAGGTAGTTTTTCCACAAAAATCACTACAAATTTTTGAAATTTATTACTGGCAATATTTCAGCACCCCCATAAAGTTCTTTCATACCGATCTATTCTATCCTAATTTTATTGCTATAGTCAGTCTCTTAAGTCACCGATGCGACTATAAGTGTTAGTGTTTTGTGAATGATTTGGAACCCTACGCATGACGATCAGCAGCACATAATTCGACCAAAGGATAATTTCTAAAACATTCCGAATAATGATATGTATGTGGAATTGCTGAATTTCATTTTCTTATTTACAGTCAGTTTTAAAATTATATTGTGTGGAAGAAATCACCAAGTCTGCTGCAATAATCTACCGTTCTCTTAAGAGAAAATTGCAGTTACGTACAGGGCCCTGTTAAAATTCTTCAACAGGTCCCAAAAGTCACAATGGAATCTTTTTCAAAAAGACTTCTAGTAGAAGTTCTTTATGAATTCAGAATTCGATCAAAGCTCTTCAAGATGTCAGGCTAATGACGTCACTATTTTTTGAATTCTTACGGACTTCTTGATCACCTGAAGATTTCTTGATTTTGATTTTAGAAATAAGAGCTTTTTAGACGTCATTTTTCTGATTTAATAGTAATATAGATAGCACTGGGGGTTCTAAATCGTCAATAGCTGCAAAAGAGCCGAGAATAAATTAGACGAGGGTAGGTTTGCAGAACTTTTCCTTAAGAAGGCTTTCCTTAATGGCTATTTATTCAGTTTCAGATGGATTAGGTTTTCGCGATGTTAATTGTAATACTTGAGAAAGAAGGTTTAGATCTGTTTATAACGGATGTGACCTGGACAAGTTCAAATTGAAATATTTTGAACTATACAAGTTGAGGCAGTTCACCTAGGAAGATGGGAGAAACTACAAGAACCGGGACAGGCTTTTAATCGTCGTCTGGGTTGAAAGGAGATAGCTGGTAGAATCTTTGTAAAATTATCCACTCTCAATACTGTTCTATGTTCTTAGATAAAATGTCTCAACCTGTATATTTATTATTAAAAGAAGTTAGAAGTATGAGCTCTTTAAAACTTCTTTATTGAGGAATCAGAAAAAGGAACTCTTTATGACGTCGTTTACAGAAGTCACAAATGTGAGTTCTTTAAGACTTCTTCTGGCGTCCACATTATAGTCATGTATTCACTAAGACTTCTTCAGCATGTCATATTGCTATTTTATACGACAACGGGGGTAATTCTAGGCCCAAGTGATTTGCAGCAGCTGTACCCCCTATTATCGGCCTTGACTGCGTATACAGTTGCTTTTCATAGGCTTAAGTATTGCTTAAATTAGAATTTTCCATAAATTAGCATAGTGTGGCCTAAGCCTTGATCATGATCATTCCCGATACTATTAATGACGAAGTTAATTATGAGGTTTGTCTTTTCGCGATAGCTTGCAGAGCTAGCAGCCTTCCAAAGGTAATATCACAGGACTAAGTTCGGAAACTTAAAAACAATTAAAATCAATTGATATCTTACACATCAATTATTCTTTATATAATTTAGAATACATTATCACAAAATGATAAATATGCATAATATAAAAATGGATATAATCGTATAAAATCATTATAAAAAGCTACATTACTAAATATTTTATATATGGACAGATCATTATATATATGTATATAATACAAAATTGTGTATTTTTATATAAAATATCGTATATAATTTCGGTTAGATTAAAACTTGTGATTTTTTTTTACTTTATAAAACTAGAGAATAAAATTGAAAAAGTCAAAAAGAAGCATTATCTTCTCTAGCTTTATAAAAACAAAAACTATATAGAAAAACCTTAAATTTAACTAACATATATAATACAAGAATAATTTAAGTACAAATATCAAAATTTTATAAAAATCTCAAATTGTTTAAAAAATACTTTTTGCATTCTAACAAGTAAAACAAAATAAACAAAGAAAAATGGAAGTAGTAATCCATGGTGCATGTCCATAACTAAATCTAAAAAATAGCTATGAGCAAAATTTTGGTACAATATTGACACTTTCTTTCCCCATATTGAATTTTACACAATATTGACAATAATAATATAATCAACAGTCTTGTGCTTTTTGTCACCGTCAAAAGTATAATGGCAGTGTTTTGTGGCTTGATACAATCAAATATACACAAGAAAAATCAACTTAATACCCAAATATTCTAACAAACGATATGCATCTTTATCTTACAAATACATCAGTGCTATATAGTATATTGATTTGCGCAAAAGATAATAGAATTAGTAGATTGAAGAAATGAATTGATATGTACAATAAAATTGAGATCAAACTTGGCCCAAAAATCTCTATCTAATAACTAACGATGATAAAAACTTGGAAAACGTAGCACTTTTAAGGCGAATAATCATACAACACTCTATAAATGGAAGCTTACAATTAGATAAATCTCAATAATATATATTCCGTTTTGTTTTTCTTCTTTATTCTTCAAATATTTACAATGATTTCAAGACTTCTTCCAATTCTTTCGTTATTTCTGTAAATGTTGGCCGTATTTGTGGATTCATATCCCAACAACGTTCCTAGGAGAGAGAAAAAAAAATGCAAATTTTTCACTCATTCAAGGTAATTTTATTTTTAACTTCTTACTTGTAGCTTTTGTAAAGCTTGTGGTGTCTGAGGATGTGACTTCCATTCCAATTTCTTCTCTTTGAGTTTATTAAGAAAACTGTTATCGTTAATTTTATAAAATGGTAATTCACCTTGATTGAAAACTTCCAATATAACTACACCAAATGAATATACATCACTTTTTGTTGAATATTCATCTTCATAGACGGCTTCATAAGGTAGCCATCGTAATGGAATTATCTAATAAAGAATTTT